>JANHFM010009029.1:164437-179869 GCA_032468115.1 Grayia smithii
TCTTTATTTTAACTGGAAAAGTTGGGGGTCGTCTTATACGCCCAGTCGTCTTATACGCCGGAATATACGGTAGATAAAATAGGCACCAGTTCTCAGAGTTCAATTCATCCACCACACTCCAGCATAGAATTAGAAGTAATAGTGATATATATGAAAAGCATTTTATAATTGCTTCAACAAAGGTAGTATGTGCCTAGCTTGCACTCCTAATGAACATGCGGACTAATTTTAGTTGAATATTAAACATTCTTTTTAAGAAGGCCAGTCTTTTATTTCATAAAATTAGACAGGGATTAATGCCAAATATAAGTATCATCAAATCAATGAATTTAAACAAAGAGATATTTATCAAAACAAGTTTGTGTATGACAAGGACTTTCTTACTCTCTAGAAAGTACTCCTAATTTTTATCCTCACTGAAATAAATTCCTCTCTTTCATCACTAGAAATAGAAATGCTTATGGAATGTATATTGCCAAATTTTCTTGAGTAATGCATATTACTACTACCATCTCCCATCCCTCCCTTCCTTCCTCCCTTCTTTCCTTCCTTTCTTTCTTTTTTGAAAGTATGGCTTGACTCTGTAGCAGTATTCATCTAAATTATTTTTTCTGTATGCTTGTCTGTTAAATTAGTACTTGTTATTTGAGAATTTTAACCTACCCTGATTCTTATTGTACATTTCTAAATACAAAACATATTTGTAGAAAAACAAATAATGTTCATTTTAAAACAAACTTTCTGGATCCTAGTAACCAAAAGTGCTTTTTTATCTTCAATTCTGACTTTTTAAATGCTGCTGAATTTTAACGACTGCCTTAGATTGAAACTACATGCTGTTAACCATTGAGCCAAAATGAAATCGACCACTGCATTGAAGTCTTGAGTTGGCAGTTGTGTACAGTCTTAAAGAAGTGTCTAATAACAGTTCAGCCAGGCTCTTTTAATGGGTTTTTATGTTCTCTCTTTCATTTTAATGATGCCATTCTGTTTTCTAATAAAGATTAGACAATTTTATTCAAAATTCTCTGTCACTTAAGAAAATAGCAATAAATCTATTCTCTAGAAGTAGCATGTTCATAAACAAATGTTCTGTTGCATACTCCCCATGATAAATTATGCATTGTGCTAGCTTTATTTATAAAGCAATTTTGTGTGAAAAGATAGGTAATTTCATCATATTGCTCAGATCTTTATTCTAGGTTAAAATGAGAAAATGTATTCTTTTTTTTAAAGTATCTCATCCTGAGAATTCAGTTCTATTTTGGATTTTGCAACTCCCATTTGAAGCTGATGTGGCAAAGAATTGCTTTCTTTAGACTTTGAATTTATATTTCTTATTAACAGGAATGGATCCCTCACAGTTCAAAGTCCATCAACATTACCATAAAGATGAAAAATATGATTTGTTTTGTGGACCAGTTCAGCAAACTGATGAAGAAAAATATAAAGATTGCAAGAGATTCAAGTTTGCTTGTCCAAAATGTGGGACAGAAAATATTTATGATAATGTCTTTCAGTACTTGGTTAGTATATGGTATTTACAATTTTTGAACGGAATCCTCTGTTTTGGACAAGATACTAAGGGAAAAGAAAAAAGCCTATATTAGAATTTCAATAATGGGCTTTTATATATTAACCTCAAATTAATTTGCCTGTTTTTTTCATGTCATTTTGGTAATTGTGCAGAATATTTCACATTGTATCTCAGACTGCTCAGTTAATAAATTCTATTTAAATGATATTAATTATTCTAAAATAAACTAATTAGAAAAGATGATTTTTCTGCATAATTATTTGTATTTTTACATTTCTCTTTTCTTTTATGTAGCAGTTTTATAAATATTATCTTTCCTGCTGTCTTTGTACATCAGACATAAAGATACATCGGGTAATTTCACATTCAGAAGTACTGCCAAAAATGTATCCGTGACCTTGGATCAGAACTTGAAATAGAGCCAGTTATTTAACTCTTGCAATGTTATGCATGCAGTAGTTATTGGCAAATTAGCAGGCTGTGGAGTAGTGAAAATCTTGAAAGTTAAAGCAAATAAATTCTTTATCTAAATTAAAAGTAATTTATTTTAAGTTAATTTGGACAGACAGCAGATGTTCTGTGTTCTTTGAATCAAAACAAAGCAGTTGTTGGAAGCAAGTGAGAAGAAAAGGCAGACAGAGATCAGCCAATACTTGGTAAATCCTTGAGTTTGTTTCATTACAGCTGTAAATGAAGATAGAAGATAATAAGATAGTTACTTGTATAGAGGCTTGACAAGTTACAGATGGTCTAAGTGTAAAAAGAGCAGATATCGAGCTCTGTAGTTTTTTCCACCTGGAATTACTTAATGTTTTAGTGCAGAAATTGTTAGATTAGATCCTAAAAGTACAATTTTTAAGCAGTAATAGGAAGGGGAGTCTCAAAGCCTATCTGCCATCTACCGTATTTTCTTTATTATGAATTTTTATTTATCTTAGTCTCATTTCTGAGAGAGAGTTTGAAAATTATGTTTGGGTACCAAGTTTGCAAATGTTCCAGTAATATTCAGTGTATTTATTGTAGTATGTAAAATCAATTGTCAAGAACAAAATGCTAAGATAGAGGTATCACTTTGTATATTTTTAAAATGTGTTTTTGCATGAGATCTATTGCAAAGTTGTTTTTAATATGTATACCCAAATTTTGATTTTGATTTTGATTTTTTATCTCCAGGGTGGAAAGTTTAAAGCCAGTGTGCTATGCTGTAATCCCGAAGGATGTAATGAAAATCTTTTAAATTACTCTATGCAGGTTAACAACAAGATAATCTTGGATATAAGAGGCTTCATAAAAAAATATTACTGTGTGAGTACTTTTAGTCTTTTACTTTTAGCCTGTATTTAACCACATCTTTTCCTGACTGTATTTAATAAAAAATGACCTCGCTTAATAAAAAATGACCTCGTTCTTGAAATGCTAAATCATGGTTTAATTAACCTGGAATAGCATTAGGCTGATTTGATCCTGCCTCATATTCTACCTCTCATTCCTGATTTAGTTTCTTAAGCATCTTAGTTTCTTAAATTTCTGAACTAGGACAACTAAAAGCTTAGTTCAGACCAAGATATGAGAAGACTTTTTTCTTTCATAACTTTATTTAGTGGAAGGTCTTAAATCACAATTTTTAGACTCACAGAAATTAAGACTTCAACAATCAGGATATCTTGAAAGCTGTGGAAGAATTTGGTGATTGAGAACAAGGACATATTATCATACTGTTTATCCCTAATATACTGGTATCTCACTGAGATTGTATTCTCTGAACCAGTCTAACATTATAGTTGATGCTGGTTTTGGAAATTTAATTGAAATATTTCAACTAAATTTGAACCACTATACAAATCACTTTTGAAAGTATTAGTATTTTTTTCTGAAGTATTTCAAACTATGTAATCAATGATGGCGTAGGGGCTTATTTATAAAATGTTATAGGAGATACAAGTACCTTTCTGCAGTTTTTTTTCCTCATAGTGATAAAAAATCAAATCAAAGCAACTCTTTATTATGGTCAAAGACCAACATCCAGTAGTAAAATGGTTGTATTACATGTAGCTTGCATTAACAGTAGGAAAATTGTGTTTGCTATCTTAAATCCCTTTTGTCCTGTTTTTCAGCTGAAAATCAATTGCATTAACAATCATATTTCAAGTTGAATTGATAACATAGTTCATGCTGTCAACATTGATACAAATGAAGGAAAAGAGAAACAAGCCCAGACACAGGGTATTAGTGACTGCTATCTTAGGTGCTCTTTCTGTCAATAGAAGAGTGAAACTGCTTTTGATTTGTGTATTGCGTCAGACTGAACTTACGTTTTCATGAAGTTCTTTCTGAGAAGCACCGTAGCAACCACTAAACTAAAGCTTTCCTTTAGTTCCCTGCAGGGCTGTAGTTTCTTAACTGAAATGTTGCAGGAGTGTACACCCACAGAACTTATTCTGAGAATTAATATTAATACATTGCAATAATTTTAAGGTTTTTGCCCAATTAAAATTTTTAAAAAAGTTTTCCAAGAATAGTTGCAAATACAGACTGAACTTAATGTAACTTGATGAATTTTAGAAATATAGTTATCCAAATAAAAATATCGTAATATAAAAATAGATTAACAATAGTACTTACAAAATAGCATCTTTGGAAAATCCATAAACTTTTAATATACACTAGTTTTGCTATTTAAAAATTAATTACAGTGTCCTTTAAAATGAATTTTCTAGTTTGAGAATTTATTAGTGTTGGAAAAATATACTTAATATGGGCATAGGATTATTTAGAACTAAAAAGTCTAGACCATGAGCATAAATTTATAGGATTATATGGTACTGTGTAAATGGCCAGAGAAATTATTGTAGTTCTGTAGGGTTTGTTGTTCATTATGTCAGTATAATTAAACCTAGTGTATCATAAATTTAGTGAACTACACTCAATCTTCTATTTTCAAAATGGAGTTTCATTACATGTACCTCTGAAGGACAGTCTTCTAACTGGGGTGGTCAGGTGCCTTTCCGCATACTTTTTTTTTTTTTAATTCAACTTATATCCCGCCCTTCTCTGGAGACTCAGGGCGGCTTACCATTTTTTCAAGCACAAATCAATGTGCTTAGCAATACCTTCATTCCTGCTTATTAGGGCTTTTTGCCCCCCCAAGTGGCATTTTACAAAGTCAGCTTATTGCCCCCAACAATCTGGGTCTTCAGTTTACCTACGTCGAAAGGATGGAAGGCTGAATCAACCTTGAGCCTGGTGAGATTCGAACTTGCAGTAATTGTAGGCAGCTGGAGCTAAGTGGAACCACTTAGTGCACTAGCTAAGTGCGCCATCGAGCTCATACTGTGCCGCACATGCATGAATGGGGCCACAATTGGACATGCGATGCAAACGGAGCCTCGAGTGAGTGCCCACACGATGCCGCAATGGTCACTTGAGTGGGGGGGCGTGCTCACGGCAACAATAGTGCCCTCACAATGCTAGCGCAAGTGGGGTATGTGCACTCATGGCGACATTAGACCTGCATGATGTTTGCGGCATCACTAGCACCCACACAATGCTAGTGCAAAGGGGATGTATGTGCGCTCGCAGTGATGCTAACACCTGCACAACGCTCACAGATCACTAACACCTGTGCCACACTACAACGTTAGTGTGAGTGTGGGTGCCTGCACACACTGGCCAGCCACTTACACGGCCTGATGGCCAACAACCCACGGCCCAGTTCTAACCCACTGAGTAGTTCTGAGGAATGTAGGAGGAGAAAGTTAAAGGAAAAGCAGTACTTTTTTCCATCAGCAGATAAACACATTTTGATACAAAATGCCTATTATTTAAAGAATGAGTTAAAACTTAGTATATCATATATGCAGTGTTTATGTATTTGTATATATTTTTTTTTACAAAACCGTGTATAATACTACAGTTTCTGGTGTAGTTGCATAATAAGTGGGGAAAAGTCATTTTTTCCCCAAAGAGTGGCTTTGAACTCTGCTACTAATATGTTGATCTTAATTAGGGACCATTGTTTATTTAGAAGACTTAATGACAAAGTTTTGATTTCAATGTTTATTCAGTTCTGTGAGAATTGCAAACTGCTAAAAATCATATCTGCACTATAATATTTTCTTAAAATGTACTTTTTATTTTGAAAATATGCAAAATATTACCTCCAGTGTTTTTATTATAGAGATGCTGATTTAGCATGGCATTTGAAAATTAATTTAAAATGATCATGACATAAATTTAATAGTTGTGATTTTGTTATTATGTCAAATTTGTGAATAGAATAGAATAGAATAGAATTTTATTGGCCAAGTGTAATTGGACACACAAGGAATTTGTCTTGGTGCATATGCTCTTAGCGTACATAAAAGAAAAAATATGTTCATCAAGAATCATAAGATACAACACAGTGATAGTCATAGGGTACAAATAAGCAATCAAATCATATTAGGAAACAGTCAATATAAATTGTGAGGATACAAGCAACAAGGTTACAGTCATAAAGTCATACTTGGGAGAAGATGGGTGATAGGAATCATGAGAAGATTAATAGTAGTGCAGAGTTAGTAAATAGTTTGACAGTGTTGAAGGAATTATTTGTTTAACAGAATGATGATGTTCAGGAAAAAAATGTTCTTGTGTCTAGTTGTTCTGATGTGCAGTTCTCTGTAGTGTCGTTTTGAGGGTAGGAGTTGAAAGAGTTTATGTCCAGAATGTGAGGGATCTGTAAATATTTTCACAGACCTCTTTTTGACTC
Organism: Grayia smithii; assembly: GCA_032468115.1. Classification (NCBI taxonomy): domain Eukaryota; kingdom Metazoa; phylum Chordata; class Lepidosauria; order Squamata; family Grayiidae; genus Grayia; species Grayia smithii. Next base: position 170,725 of record JANHFM010009029.1, read on the forward strand.
GTGCAGTATACAGGTCCTCAATGGAAGGCAGGTTGGTAGTAATTGTTTATTCTGCAATTCTAATTATTCTCTGAAGTCTGTGTCTGTCTTGTTCAGTTGCAGAACCAAACCAGACAGTTACAGAGGTGCAAATGACAGACTCAATAATTCCTCTGTAGAACTGTATCAGTAGTTCCTTGGGCAGTTTGAGCTTTCTGAGTTGGGTTGACAATGACTGAAATTGCAGAAAAGACTCAAGAAAGGAGAGAGGAGGAAGAAATTTCTAGGTAAAATTCACACAACTGACTCAACAGTATCTTTTTTGCTGCAGTACAGCATGTTTCTTAATAAAATTTAATAAAATTAATCAAGCACTTTGTCTCTATTTAAGCCTATAGATTAAGCTCATGTCTCCTTCCATATCTTTTGAAGACTACGTAAAATAATTTTAGAAGAAATATGCATCTAATGTTAAAACCAGTAAATGTCAGTTGTGTATCTTTAAAAAGCATACCAGAAAATTTCTTAACTTAACAATGAGATCAGTGGGTAATTCTATCTTGTCTATTGCCCTATAAAAAGAAAGTACAAATATTACATTGCAAAATATATTTTATGTTCAGGGAACACCTGCAGCTAATAACGTTGTTTTCAGTGATCACTTCATCTTTCATCTTTCAAAGAACCCTTTCTTCTCTGCTCTCTTATGCTTTTCCTTCTCTCTCTTTTTTTAAATAAACCTTTCCCATCTATTCTCTATTCAGATCTGTTAGTCCTGACTTTTCAGAACACAAAGTCAACCCAGAAATGGTTTGGTGGAGTTATTTCAGCTTGTAAATCCATCACAATTTTTTTTCTTAGAAAATTCCTATCATCTTGTAGCTGCTCTTCTTTTTTTTTTTTTTTTAAATTAGTTACAGTATATAGACTGCATGTACTTTATTTGTGATTTTTAAACAGCCACTATATTATGCACACATCTCTGACCCATACAGTGTGCTGATTATTCAAAATGAGACTTGGTTGGTAAACAGTCTTTTGGTAAAGCTGCCATCATGTAGTACCACAGAAGTAAATTTTGACTCTGCCTCTTCCAACTGGTCTTAAAATCAAATGGTCATACTTTCACATGCCCAAGATAAATCAAATCTGGAATTACTCTGCATCTTTTTCTCTTATCCCAGAATCCTATCTTTGCTTTAGATCATGGGTGTCAAACTCACTGTGTCACGTTGCCATCATATGATGTATCACAATGTTTTTTCCCTTCGTGGAGCTGGGTGTGGCCTGCATATAACACATCTAACCCACGGACCGCCAGTTTGACACCCCTGCTTTAGATGGTGGCAGATTTAGATGGTGGCAGATTTTTCCAAATGTTTCTATTGAAATAAAATGTTAGCTGATAGCTAACAGTCATAATAGCTGAACAGGAAATGCAAACCTTTCCTGCAAAGAAGTGCAGAGATCACCTTGACAAAGGTATAAAAGTACAAAAATCTAAAAAAAGTGACAGCTCAGTCCTGGAGAAGAGGGAATGAGAAGCAGATTCAAAATCCTTTATTTTTTTTGTTATAAGATGGTCATAGGCATCTTTTGGCAAACTTTCAAAAATTAGATCTTTTTAAAATGTCATGGAAAATATCTCAATATGGTACCATGATGTGAATATATTCATCCAAAAATCATTTCCTAGAAAAGTTAGTGAGATTAAAAAGTAACAAATATGCTCTCAAATTTTACCTTCTGTTACATCATCCTCAACTTCAGACTCTCATTTCCTTTTCCTATTTAGCTGTACTGTGTGGTACACTTTTTTCTTTTTACCCTTGAATAGCCATGAATGCTGTCAACTTTAATTTAAAATATGTCTCTGCTTCCACTTGAGGACCAAGAAAATTCTGGAAAATAATATATTATTATTAGCTGACAACTGTCAACTCTGAGTGCTCACTGAATTTTTAAAATTAATCTAAAACAAAGTAAATCATTGATACCATTAAAGCTCTTTCTGGACCCAGGAAAGAAGAATTTGTAAATTTCTTTTACAGTTTATAAGCCACCAGAAAACCCAAAGTATTTTATTTAGGACACAGGTTTGTGGTGAAGAAAATTATTTCATTCTGTTATTCACCATTCACAACAGTATAAATCATGTGGAGGTTTTCACGTATAATAGTGAGAAAGGGACACAGTGCGAAGATTAGTAAGACTGGATGAATATTTCATATCCTAGTAGAGGAATTGTTTTAAATAGTTTTCTTACTGATTGCTTGTCAGCTGTCATCTTAACCAACAGTCAATACATGTTGGAACAATTCATCCTGCTAGAACTAGATGTTAAAAACCATGTCAAAGAAGTGTTTATATACACCCAACTATATACATTTCATTTTACGAAATAGCTTTTGATATATATATTTAGATATATATATATATATATATACTATTTAACAAGACTCAACAGTAGCACAATCAAACAATAAAGATCACTTAATTTTGTTTATTTATTAGGTTTTTATCTTGGTTTTATTACTTACTTTATAGGTAACTCAAGGCAGTGAACCTACCTAATATTCCTTCTCCTCCTATCTTCCTGTTAAAAACAACATTGTGAATGGGTAGAGCAGAGAGAGGAGGGCCAGTTCAAGATTACAAAAAGATAGTGATTGACAATATAAAAAAACGTAATCTAAAATATAATGTGCTACGCAATATAATGCTTACATTTTTAAAATTGATTATGTCCCATCAAGTCATTTTAAAACTCCTAGTAACCACACAGATTTTCTCCATGACAATCTGTCCCTAATCTGATCTTTCATGTCTTCCAGCAGTTTACCCACTGTCACTGTAATCAATCACTTTGCTGTTAGTCATTCTCTTCTTTTTTTCTTCTATCTTTCCTAGCACTGAAGAGAGCTAAGGGTTTGCATAATGTATCCAAAGTAGAATAATTTGACCTCAAACATTTACATTTCTTTATTAATCACCAAGGAAAGACATAAAGTCAGTGCATAGTGGAACAATTTATCTGGTCAAAACTAGGAAATGAAAATCCTGTCTAACTCTTGAAGAAGAGTTTATATATAACAATGATAATTTATCCAATATATGTTATATGGGGATAAATTTTGGAGGGATGTATTTTGACATGACAAATTTGTCATCAATTTAAAAACAATAATGGCTATAATTAACCATGAATATGCATAGTATAAATTATTTCTATGTTGTTATAAAGAAAAAATGTTGCTCCTAAGAAAACCTAGAAAGCTTCACTTTCAACTTATATAACAATATGTTAGAATTTAGAGGACTCACACACAAAATTAAATGTACAAGTTATAAAGAGAATTAATTAAAATGAAAGTATATGGAATAAAATATAACAATTGCATTCTGTCAGATAGATTATAGATTGGTTTGCAGATTTGATAAGAATCCTAGAAGCCCTAGATTAATATACAAATGGAATTAAATGTTAAATTGTAAGGACATTGGAAAGAATAAAAGAATAATGTGGGTTCAAACATAAACAAGCTATTTTGGGGATTTAAACATTCATCATATGGTCTGTGGGTTACTAATCAAAAGCCAATGGAAAACAAAACTATTACAGATCTATAAATTCAAATTAAATAGTCTAAAATAAATAAAATAGTATAATTGAAAAATAATGATGTATTATGATATCATGATATATGCACTGACAAAGATAAGAATTGAATTAAACAAAGAAGAAAAAAGGCACTTAGAACAAACAGAAGGTTTTAAACTAAACTATGGAACCAAACATAAATCAAGATCACACAGCAGTATCAAACTGATCAAATAGAATCATATGACTGAATATATATAGTTTAATAAAGAGAGGACAAAGACAAGGCAAGCAAGCATAGTCATGTTCACCAAAAGTGGAACTCAACAGTGGAAAATGGAAAATGGAAATAAAGCTAGTGCTTGTGGAAATTCAAGATACATTGTAAGTACTTTTGCATGTGTTCTATATATATATATATATTCAGAGCCTGGGAAAGTACACTGAGAGTATTTTTATTCAGTATCATCTCTTATAAAATCTCAAGTGAAGCAGTCGCATGTCACTGTCTCAGAAATTGCCGTTTTGCTATATATACAGTGATGCAGGAGCAAAGTTCAAGCGCTTGTCGTTACTGATTTTATGACACACAAAAAGATTCCAACCTGCCTTGCAGTCAGGATTTTGGCCACTTAAACTCATCTCTCTGCCTGTTAAATTTAGCATGACTCTATTGCAGGTATATAGTCTGAAGAAGAACAGTCAAGCTACAGTTGAGATAGAGATGGTAGTAATGTAAACAGACATAGAGATTTTATTATTTGCATTATTTTATTATCCTAATAGTCTGTAATAAATTATAATATCTACTTTACATTAGAAAATTGAGGCAAAATTATACATTAACTTCTTTAGTAAACCAATAGCTCCCATAATTTTTTTCTTAGGTTTCTGAGAGTCCTGTAAAAGAGTAATTATAAACCTTTAGCTTATCCTAACAGCTATTTGCTATATCTGAATGAATTGTATTGAACTGAACTATGGAAGGAAAATTTAAATAGTAAATTTTAACTTAAATACATAATATCTTTGAAATATTATCTGTTCTATATTTTAAAATGAGAATTACCCTATCTTTTTCTTAAATGTAAAAGACTTAGCTTCATTTGATTCTTGTTTTGACTGTAATCACTCTCATTGTCTTTATTATCATGTCCTTGTAGAATTTATTTAATGAAGAATCAAAATGTAATGTAACTGGACACAGAATTATCATTCTCTTCATCTTTTCTTATTCATGTTAGTAGGTAATTATGATACTTTAAAAATTAAATAACCAATTGTAGAGCTTTATAATGATCTGTTGATTTTATTATGAATTCTGATTTGAGGCAATGGTTTCCTTAAAAATAGCTTGATGGTGATTTGACTTAATATCTAACATGACAAACTACAATTAAAATACTTATTGCAATGGTTCTCAACCTGTGGGTCGGGACCCCTTTGGGGGTCGAATGACCCTTTCACATGGGTTGCCTAAGACCATCGGAAAACACATATTTCCGATGGTCTTAGGAACCGAGACTTCTATCAATATAGGCTTAATATAAGGGTCCATGGGCTGGTGCAACACAATTGAAAGCAATTGAAAGCAAACTGAAGAGGAGGAGGAAGCAGGAGAAAGAGGTGAAGGAACCACGGCGGCGGCGGTGGCAGCGGCAGAAGAAGCAGCAGCAGGGACTCCTTGGGAAACAGTCAAGTCTGCAACCCCTTTGCCTGCCTCCTCGCCTCCTTCCCTGCCATGGAGACAGACCAGGGGGCAGAGTGCCTAGAAAATGGAGCCGCAACCAACGTCCGTGTGTGCTGCAAAGGAGAGGAGGGGGAACTACTGAAGACTGTGCCGCTTTGGAGAAAGGCATCATGTTGTGGGGGTCACCACAACATGAAGAACTGTATTAAAGGGTCGTGGCATTAGGAAGGTTGAGAACCATTGACTTATTGGTTTGTCTTGGGATATCCTTCCATGATAGCAACTTATCTTTGAAATATTTTGTCTATTTTTACAATGCACAATGCATTCATCTTAGCAGCTTTCTTCAGCCTAATAATCTTAGACATGTTGGGGTTCAATTGCCAAAATTCTCATATTGTCTGGTCATCTTTGGTATTTATGGAGTTTTATATATCAGATAAACTGATATGTCTATGAACAGACTGGCAGGAAAATGTACTGTAATGAGTAATGTACCTGAGCTTTGCGTCTGAGTGGTGACTCAGCATGGTTTATTTATTGACTTCACTCCCTGAGAGAAAAACTAAGAACAACTTTTCAAGCCATTTTCAACTATCTCATGTTTACTTTGTCATGCCATGCTTTGAATTCTGGTTTCCATGTCATCTTTTTCCTTGGATTTGTCATTTGTTTATTGAATTCCTGGTCTTGACCAATGCCAGACCTTGACTACATTTTAATTACAATCTTTAGCTTTAAGTAAAAAGGACACTTTGTTCCTAAGAGTTTTTCCTGAGTATACATAATTCTGCCTGGTTGCAGGCATCCAGATTGTATCATCTTGGTTGGCAGCCAAAAGTGCCAGAACAGAAAAGCTACTGAAAGTGGTTGCAGCCCCTCTTGGATAAGCTTTTCATGGTTGATTTTGTTATAGCTATCGCTATATGTTCTCCAACTTGAGTTTTCAAGGGAAGAAAATAGAATCTCAGTGATGAATTTATAAAGAGGAAGAGGAAATAGAGAATTAATGAATATTAAATATCAACTTAATGAATTTCAACTCTGCAAACTTAAAAAGTAACTGCATCTTACAGTCTCTTTGAAGCTGCAAATACAATGCAATTTTTATAATTATCAAATGTTAATGTTTAAAACATATTTTTAAAAATCTGTTTAAAATCTTTTCAGAAGTCTTAACTATACTAAAAAATATTACAAAGGGTCACACAATAATCACACTGCAGGGAGAAGTAACTGTGGGTACCAGGAGTAAAGCATAATTACTTTGTTCCATAGAGGTGGGTCAAGAGTGTCAAATGATGAATGTGACTGCATGATTCACATTTTTTACTGCATGGTTCCATCACTTTTTAACGTGCATTAAGTGTCCAGCTGCACTCACCATTTTATGTTGTTGACCCCTGTATCTTCCAAAGTCATCACTAAAACATACATATCATGCTGTTCCATTTTAAGATAAGCAATATTTCAACTAAATGCAGAAAATAGATAGGTGAAAGGATTAAAGGCATTAATTCAGAATGCTGCAGATTTTTTCTCTGATTTTTTTCATTTCTGATTTTTTTTTCATTTTCACCATTCACAGGAGTAAAAAGATGCTACTGTTACCAGCCTGAGTATTTTAATTTTAGATGCATGCATAGCAATCAAATGATACCAGCTCATACTTTCTGAAGATATTTTAATTCCATGCATAATTAAATCTACATTTCAGTTTCTGCATATGTTTATCAGTTCAAGATCACCTTCATTCAGATCTATTAAAACCTCCCCTTTTCTTACTTTCATCTTACCTACTTATTTTTATTTGTTCATTAATTCATGTTTTCATTGCTGTTTTATCTCTTACACCTGCTTCTTACATTCCAAGTCACAATTTTCATTTACTTGGTCCTCGGGTTCAGCCATGTAGGTTTATTATGGCTTTGATCAAATAAAGGTTTCACAAAATGCTGTTACCAGTCTTAGTGGTGCCATGCTACATGCAACATACCAGTAGTTTTCTGTTTATTAGTTTCTAAAGATAGGGTCTATAATCCAGGGACTATGTTGTATAGTAATCTACTGTTGCCCACAATCCATGATTTAAGTGACATATGTTTATATGGTAATATAAACATATGATAGGATAATTGGTACTGACTTTTATTCACTGGCTACTCACAGAATTATAAATATAGTCAACTAAATTATACAGACTGTAAAAATCATATAGCATGATAAAAGTTTGTATAGTAAGTCCTATCATGATCAGAATCTGTATTCACTTAAAGCTATTCATAGAGCATGCAATATTAGGATAGGGCAGTGGTGGGTTCCAAAAATTTTAACTACCAGTTCTGTGGGCATGGCTTATTTGGTGGGCGTACTTTGGTGGTCATGTGACTGGGTGAGCGTGGCTTGGTGGTCATGTGACTGGGTGGGCATGGCTAGGTGGTCACGATCCTAGTTCCCCCTGCAAGGATTCCCCTATCCAGACCTTTTGCAATCCCCCAAAGGGTAAAAGGAAACCAGATTCCATACAGCTCTGAACCCTAAGGCAAACCAAATACAAGTGGTCCTCACTTAATGGTCAGTTGCTTAGCAAGTGTTCTAATTTACAACTAACTTCCCCAGCTTCTTGACCTGTTTTTGGAGTTTTGACAGCCATGCACACACACACACACACACACACACACACACACACACACACACACACACACGACCAGTTACAACATCCCACTCAGTCATGTAACTGAGGTTTTCTTTGTTTTTTGCCAGTTTCCAACAATTACTTCTCTCTCATCTTCTCTTTTTCTCATTTCTCTTTCATCTCTTTCCCTTTCTTTCTCCCTATCTCTTTCTCATCTCTCATTTCTTTTTCTTTCATTTCTCTCATCTTTCTCATCTCTCGTCTCCCTCTTTTCCTCCCACTCTCTGTGTCTTGCCTCTTTCCCCCCTCTTTGTGTCTCTTTACCCCCTGTGTCTCTCTTTCCCCTCTCTCTCTGTCTTGCCTCTCTTTCCCCTTCTCTCTGTATCTGTTTCTTCCCCTCTCTGTGTGTCTTGTCTCTCTTCCCCCGTCTTGCCTCTGTTTCCCCCTCTGTGTCTGTCTCTCTCTTCCCCCCTCTGCGTGTCTCTCTCTTCCCGTCTCTCTCTCTTTCCCCCCTCGTGTGTCCGTCTGTCTCTTTTCCCACTCTCTGTGTGTCTGTCTGTCTCTTTCCCTCCCCCTCTTTCTGTGTCTCTTGTCTCTCTCTCTTTCCCTCCCTTTCTCTCTCTCTCTCTCTCGAGGGTGGTTGGGGAGAAACCTCTGAACTGGTGCTGGGTGGTGGGAAACTGACATCCAGAGGCCGATGAGCCACGTACTGAAGACCAGATGGGGGAAATCCTGCAAAAATATCTTGTCACTAGTGAGCACTTCTGGTTAGGATGAAGAGGAGCGCAGTAAGAGGAGGCTTGTCGGGAGTCAAAGGGGCGGTGAGCATTTCACAGCTCCTAAGGGGGATTGATACCACTTTGCCTGAGGCCATCGCTGGCAGCTGCTTCCTGCATTTCAGGAGTTCTGTGGTCTTCCTGCTGCTGCTCGGCCTCCTCGATGCATGGAAGCAGGAGGCGGCAGTTTCGTTCGCTACCTGAGAGCTCCGGGCGGCAAGCAGCCAAGCAAGCAAGCCAGTGATCTGCCAGCTACCTCTAATCTGTAGTTTACTTGTGAGCACCACTGGCCTTTCTCCCTAACTTTCCTGGCCAATGGTGCTCAGGAGTAAACTGCAGATAGGAATGTCAAATATAGCCGGGAATGAACGTTTGTGTGGTAGCCGCTGGGTGGAGCTACTAAACAGGTGGCCAAACTAAGTGCCTGAAGGACCCCATCCCATCACTGGGAGCCCAGGCGACTT
>JANHFM010009029.1:206911-211911 GCA_032468115.1 Grayia smithii
ATAGAATTAAACTCTTACCATTATCTATCATCTATCTATCTATATCCATCCATCATCTATCTATCTGTCTGTCTGTCTGTCTGTCTGTCTGTCTGTCTGTCTGTCTGTCTGTCTATCTCTATCTATCATCTATTCATCCCATCCATCCATCCATCCATCCATTTATCATCCACCCATCCATCCAATTTATAGAGCTGCCCATTTCATAGCAGCAAATCTGGATACAAGCGACAGAATGTGACTGCTTATTTGCAATAAAACAGATTACTATCATATTTTGCTCACTGTCCAATAAGCTTCAATCCTTTGGAAAAGATGTGATAGGGGAGCTTTTTCCTTTTTTCCTCCTAGCTGTTCAATTTTTTTCCTTTTTTCACATTACATCTTCTGTATTGTTCTTTGGATTTCAGTTCTTTGGATTTTGGATTCAGAAGCCTTTCTTATCTTTCACAGCAGACCTTGTGGCTTAATCACACCAACAAACTAGAACAAGAATTACCACATTGTGTTTTGAGAGTAGTTGTTTTCCAGTTAGAAACAAGATCCATTAATTAAGAAGGAGAGAATTTTTCTTAGGAATGAAGATCAGTCTTTGACTGATTTATCCAGACAAGTAGAAACATAGAAAGTATCTGTTTTTAGACATGTGTGTACAATACGAAAAAAGCTCTTTTATGTAAAGCTAGCTTTCAGTTTATATAGAATGCTTTATTGGATTGTTCTCTCTGTTTGTATGTCTTACTGTACAAATTCATGGTGTGACTCATATTTCATCCGTTTTTAAAAACTGGAATTTTGAATTCTAACTAGAACACTCTCTTTTTCATTGCAGCAGTATTTGCTACAATCAAATCAACATTATTTAGTTTGTGAGTCTGTGGTGGTGTTTGGACTTCACAAACAAGGGAGTGTGTGAGTCATGTTGATTCTGAAGTCATGTCCTGCTTTCACTTCTCAAAACTCATGAAGCATGCAAAAGAAAATTAAAAAATGGTGGGTGGATTAAAGAATTCCTTTCCATGCTGCTCTTTTCTGGACTACAGACTCCTTTTAAGAGAAGGTGCTTTTTCTAGCACAGGTGATATCATGTCAATTTTTTTTCTTGTGATTTGAATAAAACTTCCTTTATTCAGTAAAAACGGTTACATTTTCAAACAACCTTTCTTGGCTCACATTCTTTTTTATTCTTCAGGCCCTAATCCTAATGGCTTATAACTTGTTCAGAGAAATAAAAGATTGTACTCTTTTTTTGTAATATATGAAGTTTTAATTGTACCAGCTTTAATTTCAAATCAACTTCATGATTCTTCGCCATACTTTGCTGGTTGGCTGGTAGGTAAGGAACATGCACCTGTTTTGACTGAGGGTAGAAAACTAAGGGCACTTTCTCTGGTCCTTTAAGAATCAAGCATATGGAATATAGGTCACAGGGCTACTGACATTTATTTCTTGTTTCTTAACACTTATTATCTGTATTTATGATCTTGTTCAATCAATGGTCTTTACAGAGTACTTAACTTTAGCTTAACTTCATGTTTGCTCTCAGTGTTATCCTCGCATCAACTTGAATGATTCATCACCAGTCCTTTCTTAATTCAGTCACTTGCCACTCACAGAAAGGTAGCCTCAACTTAGATTAGTAAATGGCTAGCTAAATCTGGGCTGAGATTTAAAAGCTTTATAATACCTATGTACGCTGTGTGTGTATATATTTGTGTGCATGTATGCACACACACACACACACACACACACACACACATATATTCACTGAAAAAGTGATTTATGACCATTTTTCACAGCTATGATGTTTGCAACATCCCCATGATCATATGATCAAAATTCAGATGTTTGGCAACTGGTTCCCATTTATGGCGGTTGCAGTGTCCGAAGGTCATGTGATGCTCTTTTGCGATCTTCTGACAAGCAAAGTCAATGGGGAAGCCAGATTCAGTTAATAACCAGGCTACTAACTTATCAACTGCAGTGATTCACTTAACAATTGAGGCAAGAAAGGTTATAAAATGGGGCAAAACTCACTTAACAAATGTCTCACTTAACAATAGAAATTTTGGGCTCAATTGTGGTTGTAAGTTGAGGACTGTATGTATGTATCAATGGTGGGTTGCTACTGGTTCATTCTGGAGGCTCTGACCACCCGCCTGGACGCTTCTGCACATGTGCAGAAGCATCATGCACGCGCGCAAGCGTGCACACACCCACGGGCAAACCAGTAATGACAGGTTTTGAAACCCACCCTGGTATGTATGTATGTATAATATTTATCTCTAACCTTCTCCCACACTAATAATAATGCATTTCTTACATAATGTCTTTGAAAATAAGTGTGCATCTTACTTCTGCCATATCATATAAAGGCATGCCATCCCAGTTCTAAATCATGTCCTTCCAAAGTTAATAGTCTTGTATTTCTTAGTCCAATCCATTTTCTCATCCATGTCAACGTTGCTGCCTGATAATATAGCTCCGAATTTGGTAGTCTAAATCCTCCGCGTAGTCTCACATCTTGTAGAAGTTTTATGTTTATTCTCGCTTTTTCCCCTTGCCACATAAATTTACTTACTAGCTTATTAAGATGTTCAAAATATGTCTTTTCCAGTTTTATTGTTATCGTCTGAAATAGAAACAATAGTCTCGGTAATATATTCATCTATATTATCACATTCTTTCCCATCAATGATAACTAGATTTGTCCATTTCTCCAAATCTTCCTCCATTTGTTTTTTTAATTTATAATAATTATTTTCCTTTATCGTTACACATCTTGAAGTTAAATATATTCCTAAATATATTACTTTCTTCACAATTTGGATATTTTATTTCTCCATCAATTCTTTTTTCTGCTTTTCTGTAATATTTTTGACCAATATCTTTGTTTTTTCCTTGTTTATTTTTAAACCTGCAACCTCTCCATACTCTTCTATTTGTTCTAATACTTTAGGACCCATTGTTTGAGGCTCCTCCAGAATAAAAACTAAGTCAACTGCAAAAGCTTGTAGTTTATATTCTTCTTTCTTAATTTTCATTTCTTTTATTTCTTCATTTCTTCTTATATTCCTGTTCAGCACTTCTAATATTAATACAAATAACAATGGAGATAATGGACATCCTTGCCTTGTTCCTTTCATTATATTAACTTTTTCTGTCATCTCTCCATTCATCATTATTCATCTCCATTTCTAAGTCGAGGAGCCAGCGCTGTCTGAAGGTGTCTCCGTGGTCATGTGGCCAGCATGACTCAATGCCAAAAGCACACGGAACACTGTTACCTTCCCACCAAAGTGGTCCCTATTTTTCTACTAGCATTTTTTAAACAGGCTTTCGAACTGCTAGGTTGGCAGAAGCTGGGACAACTGCTAGGTTGGCAGAAGTAATAAGAACTCACTCCGTTACGCGGCGCTAGGGATTATTTTAGCCACTGAGTCACCTATGTGGTTGTTAAGCAAATCCATTTTATCCATATTTTGCCAACACTGAAGCAAACACTGGAAATTGGCAAAACATGTCAAAAAGCCACTTTGGGACACTGTGAATGGCTGTAAAGGTGAGCCAGTTGCCAAGCACTCAAAATGCCACCAGGTGATCCTGGTGTGTGCATATGTATTGTGTGCAGCCTTTGTAACTTCAAACTTGGGTCATAAGTAGCTTTTGGAAGGGCTTATTGTAACTTCAGATGGTTGCTAAGCAACCAGTCGTAAGTTGAAGACTACCTGTAATTTTCAGCCTCTCCTCCCCTAGTCACCTGCTGTGACTGTTAGAAGAATTGTATTTTATTGTTTTATGCTATTCTATTGTGATTGTTAATCTTTCTGCAAATTATTAATTAAAGAGTTATATAAAAATTAATGTATTTTTATTTATTATTGGTATCATATTTTTTTTTTACAAATAGCTCAAGACAACAGATATATATATCAAACCTTCCTCCTCTTACTTTGCCCACAATAATCCTGTAGTTGGGTTGAGCTGAGAGTGACTGATTTCCCAAAGTCACCCACCTGGCTTTCATGTCTAAGGTGGTAATTCAAGGTCTCCACTTTCTACCCTAGCCCCTTAAAAACTAGACCAAATTGGCTCTAAAATAAACTTCTAAATAAAATAAATACATTTCTGTTCCTTTCTGTACTTTAAATAATAAATATGCATCTAGCAGGTAAATCTAGTAAGAAGTGCAAAAAGCAGATTCATTGTGCTTTTTCCTAAATTTATATACCAATACATTTTTCACTGTGCTATCTTCCTTCAGCAGCATCTTTCTCTGTGCTTGCAACGTCTAGACTAGAGACATGAATATCTGTGCTGGTCGTTTTATTTTATACTACCTGACACTGAGTAGATGAAGTTAAAAATATGTTTTTCTCTATTTTTAAAATAACAATTCTTACTTGTTTGAGTCTTTTTCAGACTGTTTGGCTTTTCCTTTTAAGTCTGTCAGGGGAATACCAGATCACATAGATCTGGTGTAAAAATAAGGAAGCGGGACTAGAATCAGGAAGACTCACTTATGGAAGTTAATTAAGTTTTCTTGAGACAGTCACTAACCTTCAGCCTTGGGAAGGAAGAAAAGGTATAATGTATGTTGTCTTGAGTTCCTTGGGGAAAAGTGTAATCTAAAACTACATAAGAGCAACAAGAGTAACCATGACAATGTAACATTGTGAGAAAGAGAATCTTTTGCTATCTTATATATGTGTTAGTGGGTTTTACATAGTTATGTTTGAAGACATTTGTTAAAACTGAGATTCACACCATAAAAGGTCATGATAAAACATTTCACATTTTACGTTTAGCCCTTTGAAAGAACATGGAACCCTGGGTGGGACATACTTCCTGAATTCCAAATGTTTCAATATTTCATAGATTAAATTTATATAGTATACAAATGCCATCAGCTAATTCTTACTCTCATTAAGTTTTGTTTTGATAAAACTAAAGTCTCTAGTATTTTCCAAGTTGGATTAATGGATTTAAAATTTTTAATC
>JANHFM010009029.1:216911-218714 GCA_032468115.1 Grayia smithii
ACTGCTTAGAGAGAGCTTTAAAGCACTATGAAGTAGTATATAAGTGCTATAGCTATTGCTACATGGATGGAAATCTACCACCCTTCAGAATTTATGGGATACAATGAAAGCGTACACAAGAGGAATAACAATAGCTTATATGTCAAAGAGGAATAAGGAGAATGGGCGCTGGTCCTACCTGAACGACTATTCTCAGAGTAGTGATGACATTGTCCAGAAGTGGGTTGTTCCAGTAGGATCTGCATAATGACTGAGGCATATTTTTTGGTCACGCCCCTTAGCTCTCCCTCTGAGGTCCAGTTTCGTCAAAGAAAGGTCCGTAAGAGAAAGGTCCTCTCCTGAAATAGAAACTTCAACAAGATTAAGCCATGCTAGCTCCAGGACCTAGAGAAGAAGGGTGGGGCTGGACAATGTCATCACTACTCTGAGAGGCTGCCATCTCAGAAATATGTCTGGCGGAAGTTATTGCCACCAGGAATGCCACCTTAAGGGTGAAGTATCTAAGGGTGACTCCCTTAGAGGCTCAAAGAGGGCCTCCGTAAGGGCTCTCAGGACCTTGGGTAAATCCCAGGTGGGATATCTATGCACAATCGGTGGGCGTAGGTTGTTCGCACCTTGTAGGAATTTGAGAATCACCAGGTGCCATGTGAGCGGCGTGCCCATGTTACCTGACAAAATCATGGAAATGGCTGCCACATGCCGTTTTATGGTGCTGGCTGCCAAACCTTGATCCAGGCCCTCCTGCAGGAACTCGAGCACCTGTGGAACAGAGGCTGAGACCGGGTTAATCTGTCTCTTGGCGCACCATCTGGTGAAAGAGACCCAGATGGAATTATAAATTCGAATGGTGGACCATCTCTGGGCTGCCTGGATGGTACTGATGACTCAGTCTGAATAGTTGTCTCTCCTCAGGAGGGCCCCTTCAAGTGCCAGGTGGTCAAGTGGGGCCACTGAGGCTCCGGATGTAATAGGACCCCTGGCAAAGAGATATCCTCTTGGGAGGAATCCTCCAAGGTGGGGACGTTGATAGATTGACAAGATTGGCAAACCTAGGACGGCGTGGCCAATGAGGGGCCACCAGGATCACTTCCGCTAGGTCGGAGATGATCTTCCGAATCACCCCCAGGATGAGGGGAAGAAGAGGGAATGCATATAGAAGGCTGTGCGGCCATGTGCAACGAAGAGCAGTGGTTCCCTCCACCCCTGGTGTCAGAAACCTTGTGAAGTATTGAGGGAGCTTTGTGTTCTGGCGGGAAGCGAACAGGTCTATGTCTGTAGTCCTGAACCTGTCGCAGATCTCTCGGAATATGTCCGGGTGGAGTTTCCATTTGGCATTGTCCACAGTTGTCCGGCTTAGGAAGTCTGCCTGTATGTTTGATGTTCCTGCAATGTGCTCCGCTCAGAGGGAGAGAATGTGCTTCTTGGCCCACCGCCCCAACCGAAGGGCTTCCTCCATAAGGCGCTTGGAGCGGGTCCCCCTTGACGGTTGACATGGGTCTTTGCAGCCACATTGTCTGTGAGCACAAGCACATGATGCCCCTGAAGGAATGGTTGAAAATGCTGCACGGCTAGGCGAATTGCCTTCAACTCCAGCCAATTGATGGGGAAAGCCAGGTCGCTCAATGACCAGCAGCCCTGTGCTGTCTGTGAGTTGAGATGAGCCCCCCAACCAAACATACTGGCATCTGTGGTGAGGATGAGTCTTTGGGGATCTTTGAAAATGCTCCCCTATGACTATCATTAAGTGTTGTACCTTATGATTCATGACGAATGTATCTTTTCTGTTATGTACACCGAGAGAGT
>JANHFM010009029.1:227354-242860 GCA_032468115.1 Grayia smithii
ACCACTGAGTGGGGGTCACCACAACATGAGGAACTGTATTAAAGGGTCGCGGCATTAGGAAGGTTGAGAACCACTGTGTTAAGCAATTTTTTTTTAAAAGGAACAGTAGAATACAGAAGATGAGTAATTTCAATTATACTTGGAAAAAGTGTGGGTTGCATAAAGAGAGAATTTGAAGGACAAAATCACAGAGAAATACGCTGCAGCTGCAGCTTTCAGTACAATGAATGCACAGTAGCTTGGTATACATTTTCTATAATAGCTCATTAACAGAAATGTTTATTTCAAGGATTTTCAAACTTAGTAAAACTTAGTAATAATTTCTCTCTTCAGAGTTCATTAGCAAATTTTAAAATTAGTATAACTACTAAATATATAATAAAAATTCAAGGTACTTCTTATTTTAACATTTTTGTAATGTTTTTGTCTTTAAGACAAACCATGGAATACAAAAATGTATTTTATTAATACTTAATGTGTACTTTGGTGGATCCCCTACTGTTTAGCATAGTGAAGCCTGGGTTGTCTGTTTGAAATACTCTGTGATCACTGGTATTCATCCAAACCTGTAAAATCCACATAGAGCCTACAGTTTTTAGCTCTGTGTCTACCAACTTTATGTTAGTGTCACTGAGGATGGCATTATTTTTATAATACCCTTATCACTACTAATCTTCAGTGCCAGAAGTATAGGAAATTTATTTGTAAATTATTTGTAAATATAATTGGCAGTGTTGTGTGTTCAATTTTTTAAAAAAAAATAATTCTACTGTCTTTTCTTTTTCTTCTGTATAGTTATAAAATGTGTGCATATAGCATTATTTGTGTAATTATTCTGCAAATGCATGTATTCCTAGTATACAGGAACAAAATTGTATCTTAATTTTAAGTACATTGTTGGATCTCTAAGTAGTAGCTAGAAGGAATCTGTTGTATCTGTTGTTCTTACTTTTATGATCTCTGAACTTTGTTTATTTGATACACTATACACTAAAATTAAAAAAATATTTAAAATTGCAACATTTAAGCTAGATTCTGGGTTGGAAACATTTAGTATTTATTTTCTGTGATTCTAGAACTATTGCTCTGAATTATTCTCACCACCCAACCAGGGCAGCCAACATGCTGTGTTGTTTTGTAATTGCAATTATCTAGGGTTTTCTGTCCCTGCCTATTTTTTCTTCAATCTGAGTAAATAGTTTAAACCCAGTACCATATCTGATAGTTAACCTCAGAAAGATAAATCTTACAAAAACAAATTTTCCCAGATTATACCATTTCAAAAAGCCTCACTTGATACCAAAAAGATATCTTTAAATAGTATTTAAAATTTATACAGATCACACAATAGCAAAAGAAAGGCTTAGTGAAAAAGAGGTTATGTTGAAAAGACACAGGATGAAGAAAGGAACAATAATTAGAGTTGTCCAAAATTGTGCTGCCCCACTCACTTAAGTGTGGTTTGGAGAGTTTATTAATGTTCCCCAGCAATTCCCTTCACCCAGCCTCAGAACTGTCCCAAATAAATCCAGCCCCAAGCAGGCCAAGGTTAGTAGGCCAGAAGGCAATGGCCAATATCCATAAAACAATGGACAACTGAAATACACCCACTTGGCAAGAGAAGTCAGAGTCTTCAAGGCACAAAGAGAAGCAGGAAGCACAAGGAACACACAGCCAGAAACCAAACACATTGTTCCCAGCAACACCTCCTCTGTCTGCTGCGATAAATAGCTTTCTGGTGCAGCCCATCAGGATGGGCAGGACCTTCTCCCAAGTAATTTGGCAGATCTTTATTGGTCTTGTCTTTTCTCTGCTCTTTGTGCCCTTGAATCCACCATGGAAGACAGCTCCTTTTTCCATCACGCTGCTTCAGAGTTCAGTCCAGGGTAATAACTCTCATCTATTGGCTAGTGACTGAGTTTCTGAAGTATAAAAGTCCCTCCTCCTTCCTAGTAGGCTCCACTTGATTAACTCAGTCTCTGGCTAGCAGTTAATTACCTCATTGATTGAACCTTGAGATTCAAAGTTTTTTTCCTTCTAGATCCTAGCCTCTTCTTCCTTTCCCTTTTTTGGGTAGGTTCTGTAGTGTCGGGCCTTCTGAAACCCCCAATACCTTTCTCAGAGCTTGAGCATGCTGGCATTAGAAAGAGATTTACTCTTATATTAGGACTGGAACAGTCTCCCCTCAAGGGCTAGACTACCTTCCTACCTTTTTACAAATTGCTTGTCACAGACACTTCAAATACGCTTTACCGGCTTGGTGTTTTTCTGTCTGAAGCCACCTTCATTATAATGGCAGGATTGAGCCCGTCACCCTCTATGGCCTCTCAATCACCTCCTCCAGAGCCCAGGGCCATGAGCAGTCAAGAGCCAGTGCCCAAAAAGTCTCGCGCTGCAGTATCCAGTCATAAATCAAAAACCTCCACAAAAATTAAGGGCTCTGTCTCTAGTGACAGACATGCCAGGCGCAGGCAAAGGGCATTAGAGAAGAACTTCGTGAAGGCCCAGAGAAAGGCAGAGGCTTCATCTACTTCAACCTCATTCCAGGCCCCTCCCACAATGACTACTGTGGCACACATTCATGTTCCTCTGGCACCATCTCCATGCATCTCATTCGCACCAGAGGAGATTCAACATCTGGCCTCTCAACCTTTCTCGCCTACGACAGCTTTAGATCAATCCAACTCTATCCTCAGAGCAGGCCCTTCTGCCACGTTCACGCCCACAGCTGCGGGTCTCCGCCAACCTGACGAGGCCCATCCCCAGCTCTCTAGAGCTGTATGCGACCTTATTTCTCAATCCATTACACAAGGCATTGAGGTCGCTTTGGACAAACAGGGTTTTCAACCTCCCAGGTCCACCTCTCGCTCTAGGACCAGACCACATAGCTACAGGGAATATAGAGACACAGACCGCTCTGAGGACTCACGTTTCCGTTTGTCTTCACTTTGCAGTGAGCGTTTCTGCTCTTATGACGAGGAGATAGATGAGGTCAATTTTTCAGAGGATGAGGATCTTCCTCAAAGCCGGACCTCTGCTACAGGACTATTTAAATTTGAGACCTTTAAGCTACTGCTGCATAAGGCCAAATAGACTGTAAATTTGGGCACAATGAAACAGGCTGGGGGATGCTCGGACCCCCAGGATCTGGCACAATTACTATTTACAGAGCTCGTAACAGAGCAGGATGCCGTTCCTGCTCCAAAGATGTTTGTGGACATCATTAAGCGCCAATGGGCCCATCCTGGCACTATTGCTGCACCTAGCAGCATGGATAAGAAACTTTATACAGTAGAGAGCAATTTAGAAGATCTACTGCAATTACCTACGGTAGACCCTCCCATGGCCAGCCTAACTTCATCTTCGCTCCTTCCATCCGACGCGGCGGGTGGACTGAAGCCGGAGGACAAAAAGTCTGAGCTCTCTTGTAGAAAAACACACAATGCAGTGGCTTGGGCTATTAGATCAGTGACAGCGGCTTCCTTTTTTAATAGGATGGCCCTCATCTGGCTCCGGCAGCTTCAGGCTCGTATATCTCCTGATGATGAGAGGTTACAACAGGACATTAACAAGATCATTGCTGCCACGGAGTATTCCGCTGACGCTACCCTAAACTCCACCAAATTTTCTTCGCGAGCTCTCGCTTCTAATGTAATGACTCGACGCCTGGGATAGCTGCGCCACTGGCAGACGGACTTGAGTTCCAAATCACACTTAACTGCTGTTCCCTTCCAAGGAGGCTCACTTTTTGGTGAGGCCCTCGAACCTCTTTTGATTGAGGGGCGTGATAAGCGAAAATTCCTACCTTCTCATGCCAGGCAATCGAACTGGAGATCCTTTCCTTATTTTTGTCATTCCTCCTTTTGGACCCAGGATTATGGTTCCTCTGCTCCCTACCAATCGCGGAATTTTCAACAACCTGACAGATTTACCGAACTGAGCTCCTTTCAAGACAGAGGATGCTCCACGTATTCCGGCCGTCCCTTCTGTGGGTCAAGGGGCTGCCCCTTCAGACATTCAAAATGACTATCCCGAGTTGTTCCCCATTGGAGGAAGGCTCGCCAGGTTCGCCCATCACTGGCGGGCAAATTCCATGGATCAATGGGCTATCCAGACTGTCTCTCTTGGGTTAAGCATAGAGTTTGTAGCGGAGATTACCCATCTTCTCAATATCAGAGCCATCGAACTGGTCCCACCTCACCACCGGGGCAGGGGATTCTACTCGACTCTGTTTATTGTTCCCAAAAAGTCAGGGGGTCACCGAGGGATTTTGGATCTGAAGAAACTGAACCGCTATGTGAGGTACAAGCAGTTCAAAATGCAGTCTCTGCACAGTATCCTCGCTTCCATCCATCACGGAGATCTGCTTGCCTCCATAGATCTGCGGGAGGCTTACCTCCACATCCCGGTGCGTCCCTCCCACAGGCACTTCCTGCGGTTTTGCTTCAACAACAGGCATTACCAGTATCACACCCTCCCCTTCGGCCTGTTCTCTGCTCCATGTTCCTTCACAAAGCTCCTTGAGGTTGTCGCAGCACATCTACAGTCTCTTCCCATCAGAACCCAGTTCTATTTGGATGACATACTCATCCAATCGTCCAACATGCTAAAAGCAAGGTCCGACATAGAGCGCACAATTCATGTTTTCGAAGATTTCGGTTTCACCGTCAATCTCGAAAAAAGTCAACTATCCGTCCACCTCTATCGGACACCTCGGAGCACGGATCAATACCCTGTCGTGCAGGGTTTTTCTTTCCCAGGAAAGAATTTCCAATCTCCAACTGACAGCAAGGAAGGTGATGTCTCGCAGGTCGGTCCCGATCCTCCTGCTCTCCAAGCTATTGGGCCAAATGATTTCGTGCCTGGGCATTGTCCCCTGAGCATCTCTTCACTCCTGGGCTCTCCAATGGCTGCTTCTCCCGAGCCAGAGGGCAGGTGCCAGCAACTCACTCCGGCGTCTCGCTGTTCCTCCGTCAGTCCATTCATCCCTGAGGTGGTGGACTTCCAGGTCTATTCAACTGGGATGCCTGTTCAAGGAACCGAATCGGATCACCCTAACTACGGACGCCAGCCTCCAAGGATGGGGAGCCCATCTTGGCAACCTTGTGACTCAGGGCTGTTGGTCGATAGTCGACCTCAGACAAGATATAAACTGGCTGGAACTTCGTGCCGTCCACCTGGCTCTTCGTAAGTTCCGTCACCATCTGCAGGACGGTCATGTCTTAATACTGATGGACAACGTAACGGCAAAGGCCCATATCAACCGCCAGGGGGGCACCAAGTCCAGGGCCCTTATAGCCGAGGCGAGGGGGCTTTGCAGGTGGGTGGAGCAATACCTACTATCTATCCGAGCAAAACATATCTCAGGGTCGTCCAACTCCCAGGCAGACTGGCTCAGTCGCCAGACCCTGGACAACTCGGAGTGGAAGCTACACCCCGACCTGTTCCTCCAACTGACATCCCAGTTTGGGATGCCACAAGTAGATCTGTTCGCCAGTCCGCTGAATTTCCAGCTTCCACAATATTTCACCAGATACCTGAACCCCGGGGCGGAGGGGGTAGATGCTCTCCGGAGCAGCTGGCCTCCGGGCCTCCTCTACGCGTTCCCTCCTCTTCCATTGCTGCCATGGGTGGTTCGCAAGATATTGGACGAACAGGCTGAGGTTCTTCTTGTGGTGCCTTACTGGCCTAGACGAGTCTGGTTTGGGGACCTGATGTGTCTATCCATCTCTCCCCCATGGAGGATTCCATCGGAGTCGGTGATTCTTTGCCAAGGAGCAGTACTCCACCCTGATCCCAGCTGGCTACACCTAGCTTTGTGGCACTTGAGCGGAAGATCTTGACGGAGGATGATTATCCTGATACGGTGGCTGATGTCATCATTGCTTTTCACCGACCCTCCACCACGCGTATCTACCAAGCCACTTGGTCAGCCTTCTGCACCTGGTGTCTGCCACTTCAGCTGTCGTCCAACACTGCCACAATACAAGAAGTCCTCACCTTTCTCCATGCTGGCTTGGACAAGGGATTGTCTGTCAACATCCTTTGTCGACAGATGGTGGCTCTGGCCACGGTCCTACCTTCCACCAGATATTCTTCACTGTCATGCCACCCTTGGGTGCGCAGATTTTTCAGGGGTGCCCGCAATATCAGGCTCAAGGTCATACACTGGTTCCCTTCCTGGGATTTGTCCCTGGTTCTCGGGGCTCTTACGTCTTCACCATTTGAGCAGCTTAAGACTATCATCCTCCGATTGCTCACACCGAAGGTCTCATTCCTCATCACCATCACGTCCGCCAGGCGAGTCTCCGAGCTCGGGGCTCTTTCTGTAAGGGAGGACCTTTGCGGATTTCACCCAAATCGGGTGGTGCTCAGACTGGACCCTACATTCCTGCCGAAAGTCAACTCCCTTTTCCATAGGGCTGCAGAACTGGTCCTGCCAGACTTTTGCCCCAAGCCGGTTCATCAGTTGGAAAAGCGGTGGCATACTCTCGACGTCCAACGTGCACTACGACAATACATACGAAGGACAGCAGGTTTTCGTTGGACCAAGGCACTTTTCGTATCATTTCAACCTCGCTCCTTAGGCTCCAAGGTTACTCCGTCTACCATCAGTCATTGGCTTAAGGCCTGTATTGCTCTGGCCTATGATTCCCGATGGCGGCCTAGACTGGGCAGAATCACAGCTTACTCTACCCGGAGTGCAGCTACGAGGCGGCATGGTCATCTCAAGCCTCGCTTCTGGACATATGTAGGGCGGCTACATGGAAGACTCCATCCCAATTTGTTAAGAATTATAAAATTGACAAATTTGCTTCCTCTGAAGCCTCCTTTGGCAGACAGGTTCTGCAGCAAGTGGTATCTATGGCGAGTACTCCCCATGAGATCGTGTCCCTCCCTGGGGATACATAGCTTGGGCATATCCCATGGATTGAACTCTGAAGCAGCGTGATGAAAAAGAATGTTCAGGAACTATGATTAGTGATAAGTAAAACTTTAAAACAAATATTTGGAACTAAAAAAATTTATAAAGTCTGTAAGCAATGTAATGATGTAGTATGTCTTACCGAAATTATGGTGAATTTATTTCAATTTATTATTATAAGTTATAGTGATCCTATGAAAAACATCGAGGAGAGCAGGATAGCTCCCCAGCTGCTTAACTTTTTTTTGTTCTCAATGTTTAGTTATTGTTGTTTATATTGTTGTTTATGTGTAGTTATAGTCTCTTTTTTCTTTTTTTTGTCTGTAGGAGTATTGTCGTTATATGTAATTTTCTTTCTGTTTTTAAACCTGTAAATACCAATAAAGATTATATTTTTTTAAAAAAAGAAAAGAAACAAAAAAAAGAAAAAAGAACAGAAAAAAAATACAGATTTAATCTTTTAAAAACATCTATAGTTATAGGTTAAATATATTTTTATTCTACTTTTAATTTTAAGGAGTTTTTTTAAACTGTTCTTGGTAGGATTTTTAAAAATTGTTATTATTATCATCACAACTTCTTTGTTGTTCTGTCTTAAGTTATGTGTCTGGCTTTTTTTAAACTGCAACTATACATTAGAAGAAAATGCCCTCTGTCCTATATTACACAGACAATTTGGAGGGATATAGTTTGTTAGCTTAAAATAAATAAATAATGCATTTTCTAAATCTCTTGTCCTCCACATTATTTTATACTAATAGTTAAATGGCTTACAAGATAAAGGATTGTTTGCTCTTGATTAAATAGTTAAAACTACTTATTTTCTATCCATAAAAACTGTCATTTTCATTAAACAGCAAAATATAATCCCCAAACCATTAAAATTTGCAATGGAGATTCATCTTCCTATTCTGTAGAAATGTTTTGTTGCTACTTTTTAGAAAAAAAAATATTATGAGCTGGGGGGGAAGCAGATGCTTGGAGCAGAGACCAGTTATCCCACCTATGTGGTTCCACCTAGCCAGTCTGAGGCTCTGCCTGGGCTACAGTAGGTCCCAGGAACCCCAACCAGTGAGGGAAGTGGCAACAGCATCAGCAGAACCAGGATTGCAAAAGGGACCAGTTACTGAGAAGATGGCAAGGTTAGCAAACAGTCACTCCCAGTGAATGATGCAGCAGCCTGTTTCCCCCTGCACCCCAATTGGCAGCAAGCACTGCCCTTGGAGGGCCTGACCATTGGCTGGCTGGTTTGGCCTCCTCAGGCCAAGGAGCTCCTATAGGCTATTGGCAACTGCAGACATGCCCTTGGAGCCACCACACCTGAGGACTACCTTGGATAATGAGCCCACCAGGTTGGCTTTGTTCCTGAGCCAGGTTGTTAGCCATCTGAACTGCTTTGCCCACTTATACCCCAGCCACTGGGCCATGGTGACGGTGGCATTGGAAGGGGAAGCTGCAGACTGGGTAGCAATCTTTATAGTGAGAACGCTTGGGAGTTGGGGAATGACAGTCTACTGTTGGAAGCCTTGAATACCATTTTGACGATATGACCCAGGCCCAGTGGCCAAAGGGGAATTTATGGCACTAAAGCAGGGAACCTGACCAGCACCAGACTATATCCAGGAGTTCCACCAGCTTGCCAGGAAGTTACAACAATGGCTGGAGCAGTTGTTGGTCCATCAGTTCAAGGCAGGTCTTGATTGGGAGTCTGTGCCAGGCCTGTGCATACCAGGGCCTACCTCCTCGGCTGAATGAGTGGTACCGGGCAACCACCAAGTTAGATGCTAAACTGAAGGAATGCTGCTCCAAGGGGGACCTGGGACCTAGGTCTTGCAGATTCCGAGAGATTCCAAGAGGTAGCCATCAAATGACCAGCCCCACCTGCAGTGGCCCGTCCCCGAAGAGACCCACTCACCCGCCTATGCAGTTGTTTAGGTACAGTCAGCCAGGACACTGGGTGCCTGAATTTCTGACCCCTACACCAAAGGGGTCAGAAAACCACCCCAGAAGACCCCTGAGAAATCCAGAGCAGCATACCCAGGTGACAGAGGCCCTGCAGCCACTGCCAGATGTGGAAGAGACACTGATCGAGGGGAAAAACCCATGGCTCCCATATGACAGTGAAGATGAGTGTCCCCATCCAGCCTTTCATGGTCCAGGTGTCTCTCACAGACCCTAGATTGGGAGTTCATGGAATGTTTGAGGCCTTGATAGATTGCCGGTGTACCATGCTTGATTAGCCTATAGACGGCCACCAAATTGGGGGTTAGGACAAGGAGGTTGGCCAAGCCTCTGCGGTTTGAGCAGGTGGACAGTTCCCTGCTGTGGGGGGTCCTGGCCATCCATATCACAGAGTTGATGCAATTGGAAATGCCCATGCACTGGGAGATGCTCCATTCTGTCATTGCAGAATGACCAAAGCGATGATCCTGGGCTTGGCATAATTGGACAAGTGGGAGGGAGGGTACAGGAGGCTGAGGATAGAGTCCCCTCCCTCCACTGCACAAGCAGGTCCATAGGGAGAGGACCTATGCTGGAGCAGGGAGGCTCCAGAAATCAGGGAGCCTTCCCTACCCTTTGGTGTACATGGACTTAGTGAACATGTTCAGTGAAAAGAAATGTAATGCCCTGTCTCCCCACCATCCAACTGACTGTTCCATTGAGATCATCCCCAGGGCGAAATTGCCCAAACCCAAGATGTACTCAATGACATCCCGGGAGATGGAAGAGTTGCAGTGCTATATTGATAAGAACCTGGCCAGGGGGTTCATTCAGTTGGCATGCTCATGGATAGCCGCCCCTGTATCGTTTAAGGGGAAAAAAAGATAGATAGATGCATTTGTGCATGGACTTTAGGGGCATAAATAGGGTGTATATGTAAGATATGTACCCGCTACCTATGTTGGCCCATCTGGCTAGGGGCAAAATCTAAACTGGACTTATGGGAGGTGTACTATAGGGTTCGCATAACAGATGGGGATGAGTGGAAAACTGCCTTCAACTGCCCCCTGGGGAGCTACCAGTTTAAGATAATGCTCTTTGGGTTGCAAGGGGCTCCTGTGGTGTTCATGAAGCTCATCAAAAAGGTGTTGCATGAGAACCTGTACAAAGGCGTGTTGGTTTATTTGGGTGATATTCTAGTATATACTATAACAATGAACAAACATATCTAACTAGTATGGCAGGTGTTGGAAAAATTACTCACAGCATATTTGTATGCAAAACTGTCCAAGTGTGAGTTCCACCAGATCCGTTTGGGATCTGGATACTGGATATCTAGTGTGGGGATCCCACAAAAGTGAAAGCTGTCCTGGAATGGCAGGCACCCAGGACGCATAAGCAGTTGCAGAGTTTCCTAGGGTTTGTGAACTTCTATAGACAGTTTATTCCCTTTTTTGCCCAGGTAGCTCTGCCAATCACCAACTTACTAAAGACCAAACCTGCCACAACCAAGCCCTGTCCCAATCAACTTCTCCAGTGGACCATGGAGTGCCAGCAGGCCTTTGAAACTCTGAAGGTCCTGTTCACCCAGGAGCCAATCCTCAGACACCCAGATCCCAACTGACCCTTCATCATCCAGGCCGATGCAAGCGACGTAGCCATCAGAGCCATCCTTTTGCAGGGCAACAACAAAGGCAAGTTGCAACCATGAGCATATATCTCCAGGAAGCTCACCAACGCAGAACAAAGATGGGCAATTTGGGAAAAGGAATCATTCGCAGTGCATTAGGCACTGCTGACATGGAGGGGAGTAAAGTGCTGTTTGAGGTGTGGATGGACCATAAAAACCTTGAGGCCTTACAGACTTATGGAAGTTATCTTCAAAATAAGTGCAGTAGGCACACTTCAAGAGCTTTCAATTTGCTTTAAAATAACATACCTGGTGGGAAGAACTTCTTAGCAGATGCCTTGTCCTGGGTGCCACAGTACAAAAGCAGTCAGGAGGAAGTAGTACATGTAATCATTCCTCTGGCCCAGGCAGTTGCGAAAATCATAGACAGTTGACAAGCTAAGGGAGGGGCGGGATCTGAAGCAAATGACCTGACCCAAACCCTGAAAACCATGTTGTTGACTGAACCTAAGGAACCAAAAGTTGTTAACCCACAGGGAGTGGTTAGCATGGAAGGGTACTAAACTCTACATTCCTGGTGT
This sequence comes from Grayia smithii, assembly GCA_032468115.1. Taxonomy (NCBI): domain Eukaryota; kingdom Metazoa; phylum Chordata; class Lepidosauria; order Squamata; family Grayiidae; genus Grayia; species Grayia smithii. The sequence goes on from JANHFM010009029.1 coordinate 238,432, forward strand.
ACTGCAAACACAGATCCTACAAAGTTGCCATGATATCAGGCAAGCCAGTGACTTTGGCTACCTGAAGACATTACACCTGGCCAATAGGCAGTTGTGGTGGCCATAGAACTGCCTATTGCAGTTCTATGGCCACGTTGTCTGACCTGCGCCACCATGAAAAAGAGGCTGGGGAGGCCTCCAGGTCTCCTGAAATTGGTAGCCAATGTCACTTTTCTGACTCTCCAAAACCAAGAAACAGAAATAAAAGATTTAATTAATGTGCCTGCCCAACCCACATGGGTGTAGTACTTCTTAAGAGGCCTGAGAGGCCTGGAATCTTTCTGTTGGGCCTAGTTCTTTTTTCTGCTGCTGGCCTGCTCTCCAGCTGATTGTTGGCCGGCTGCTTCTTCGTTGTCAACCTCCCATGCCATGAGTCTACAGTTTTTCATTATCCTGGTAAGCTTCCCCAACCCCAGAATGGCAACCCTGAGATGGTCCGTTGGAGGCTCGCAGTTTCGAGGATTGACATGCGGCTCCCCTCTACCACAGAGATGGCATCTGGAAGATAAGCAAAGACCACAATTAGTTGCCTGTTGATTGCAATCACTCCCACCCAGTTTTCGAGAGTGCTCCCGGTGGAACCATCTCACCAACCGTGCAGCCTTAACTTCCCGACTCCTGACCCAAGATGCCTCTGACAGGGGATACCCCTTCCATTATAGGGCACCTTATGAATGCAAGAATCTACGATCTGTTCAATCTCATAGTGCGCCTCCCACCCCAACTTGAATGGCCCCAGGTTCATGCTTTGGGGGACCTCATACCTCTGAGGTATGTCTCAGAGACTACTGTGGAATACTGGGTGTATTCTCTCCAATAGATGAGGGAGTTTCAGTTCCACTATGACTGGGTTGATTACATGAACTATGGGAAATAAACCCAGGAATTTAGGGGCTAGTTTATGGCAGGAGACCTTTAGACGTAGGTATTTGGTGGAGAGATACAGCTTCTCACCAACCCAGAATGGGGTCTGGGGGCTTTGCTTCTTGTCGGCCTGGACCTTTTGTGTCTCTGCTGCCTTCCTTAATGCTACTCTCACCTCCTCCCATATCCTTTGCATGTTGTCCACCCACTCAGTCAGGCTAACAGATGAGGTGGACTCCCAAGGGTACTTGGTAATGAGGATGAACACTATCCCATTGGCCACTTTGAAGGGGGTGAATCCTGTGCTGCTGTGCACTGTGTAGTTATATGCTACTTCTGCAAAGGATAGGTGGTCAGGCCACTCGGTCTGTTGGTAGTTTACATAACATCTGATGTATTGCTCAATCCTGGCATTGGATCTCTCTGCCACTCCATTGTTAGTCAGATGAAATACGTAACTCAGGCCTTGAGAGGACCCTATCATTCTAAGGAATTCCCAGCAGAATTTGGCTGTGAATTGCACTCCCTGGTCTGAGATGATCCTCTGTGGGATGACGTGAAGGCAGTATATGTGGGTGATTAACATGTTTGCCAATTTACGTGCTGATGGGAGGCTTGGACAAGCCACAAAGTGGACTTGCTTTGAGAATAGGCCAATAATTCTCCTTATAACAGTATTCCTGTTACTCTCAGGGAGCTCTATGATGAAATCCATGGCTATTTCTTTCCATGGTCAAGTGGTATTAGATGTTAAGTTGCAAGAGTCCGGGTGATTTCCCTGGTCATTTTTTCATTGATGCACAGATCGTACAGATTGTTTCAATTTTGGCAACCAAAATTGGCAGTTGGCCAGATGTAGGGTTTTCAGGAACCCAAAGTAACCAGCTGACTTCGCATCATGGCACTACTGCAGCACAGCCATCCGTTGGGTGTGAAGGACATATAATTTGCTCCCCTTCCATGCCAGGCCATCTCTCTGGGTTAACATCTGCTGGTTCTCCTGAAACCATGGGTTGGTGGGCAGAGCCACCTTCAAGGAGCAGGTCGTCTCATCCAGTCTCTCTTCTGGTTGTTGCATTGCCTACCCTCGGGTTGTGGCTTGATTACGGAGGAGGTATAATGGTGTGAACTATGTCTCCCAACCCACTATTGTATTGCAGCATCCTTGATAGGGCACCGCTAGAAAATTCCTCCCCCTAGGAATATACTTCAGAGTAAAGTGGAAGTGTTTAGAATACTACATCTACCTGACCTGTTTGGGGGACAACTTGCACGAAGTTTGGAGGGCTTCAAGGTTCTTGTGATCTGTCTACACTTCAAAGGGTACATGACTCCCTTCCAGCAGATGCTGCCATGTCATCAGTAGACTTTCTTTTCCCAAATCGTCCACTGTCTTTCGGTGTCATTGAGTTTGTGTGATGTATAGGCACTACAGTTGCACTCCGGATCTGGATGTTTTAGGACAAACTCTTTAGCTTTAATGTTTCAAAGGCTCTTTGACATTCCATTGTCCATTGTAGTGGTTGGTTGGGTCTGATTTTCCCTATTGTGTGCTTTTTCTTAAGAAGGGCCACCCATGCGAACAAAGTGATGAACTGCCAGTAAAAGTTTGTGAATCCTAGGAAACTTTGCAATTGCTTGCAAGTCTTAGGCGCCTGCTAATCCATTACCACTTGCACCTTTGCTGGATCCATCTCCACCCCAGTGTTCAACACATGATATCCTAAGTAGTCCAACTGGGTCTGGTGGAACTCGCATTTGGACAACTTTACATACAAATTTGCCACCAACAGTTTTTCCAGGATGCTGCACACCAACTGGACATGCTCAGCCATGGTTTTGGTGTAAATCAGAATGTCATCAGGATATGTTGATAAATGCTCGTGCAATTATGTTAATTGCATAAACACTGCTAGAGCTCCTTGCAAGCCAAACAGCATTACTCTGAATTGATAACTTCCTAGGGGACAATTGAAAGCAGTTTTCCATTCATCCCCTTCCTTGATCCAGACCCAGTAATATGCCTCCCTCAAGTCAAGCTTGGTGAAAATATGTCCCTTGACCAAACAGGAAAGCATGTCCTTCATGAGAGGGAGGGGGTATGTATTTTTAATGCACACTCCATTGATCCTCTGAAGTCCACACACAGCCTTAGTGTCCCATCCTTTTCCCTGAACAGGACTGGGTCTGTGATCTGGGACCTAGTCAGCTGGATGAATCCCCTAGCCAAGTTTTTCTCTATGTAAAGCCATAGTTTATCAATCTTCCATGGTATCATTGATTACATTTTTTGGCTTTGGCAGTTTGGCCACTAGACAGATTTCTATGGCACAGTACGTGGGCCAGTGTGGGGGAAGGATGTTGCATTCCCTCTCGCTGAATATGTTGGCAAGATCTCTATACACAGAGCGGAATGCTGGATCCCCCACAGCCTTGGCCTGCGTATTCACAGGCTTGTGGCTCGACATGCCGCTGGGATCCCATTTCCATGGTTGCCCATGCTGAGGGGTTGTGATCCATTGCCTATCCTCAAGTGCTGACATCCATCTTCCCACCAGATAGTTGGACCCCACTTGTCCAACCACATTAATCCTAATATCACCGATTCAGTCATTTTCAGGATAATGATGAATTGGATGAGTTCCCAATGCTAGGCCAATTCCAGTTTCACTGGCTCTGTTATATGGGTTGCAGGTGCCCCTCCTAGCAACGAGCCATCTACTTGCTCAAATCTCATGTGCTGTGACATTCTCTTTGCCTTCACCTCCAATTTTGCAACAGTCAGCTGACTAATGAAGCATTGGGTACACCCGGAATCTATTAGAGCCTCATAGGCACCACGTCTCTGGGCTGTAAGTACCACCAGACAGTAAAGGGGAGATGGTATTACTTACCATCATGTCATTTTCCCCCTCGTTGTCATAACCGGCTGGGTTGGGTTCCCATTCCACAGTCATTCCTCCATCGTCCGCTGGTGGTACCAGGGTCACTGTCATAGCCTGAAATGCCCTCTGGACTTCTCCAGGGTCTTCCAGGGTGACTTTTTTTGTTTCACCATCCCTGGGGCCCCATCCTTGACTTTCGGACTAGAGACCGGGCATGTCATGCCCCTGTCACAGTCTGAATCTGAAGGGGAAGATGAACAGCTGACATAGAGGCTCCATTGGCTGTGGAATAAACTGGGGAAGGGCAAAGTCAGGCTGGGCAAAGCAGGGGAGAGGTAGAACAAGTGAGAAGGGGTTCAGATGAAGACCAAGGCCACCTCTTCCTCATCCTAGGCAGCACAGGGGAGAATGGAGAAGAGAGTGGGCTGCATGGCTTATGCGGGAGGAAAGGGCCCTGATTCCCTTCACAAGACAAACCTGCTGATGGAGTTTAAAGGAGAGGCAAATGGGAGAGGCGGCTGTCGGTAACAAACACTGAGATCATGTGTTCACAATTTATCTGAGTTCCTGGCATCCTCCCAACTGGTTTGATTTACTGCTGTGCTACTTCACTTCTGGAACTCCTTATCTTGCTGCCCTGC
>JANHFM010009029.1:295878-334542 GCA_032468115.1 Grayia smithii
AGTGACAATAAAGTTATTCTATTCTATTCTATTCTATTCTATTCTATTCTATTCTGTACTATTCTATTCTATTCTATTCTATTCTATTCTATTCTATGAAATAGAAAAAACAGTTTGTATATTATTTCTTCCAAATTCACAAAGAGTGCCAATGTAACGTAATAAGAGTTCTAAAATTCTAAGCCACATGATTTCACTAGGTGACTTTGAGCCAGTGTCTCAATCCAGTCTAATTCACAGTGGGCATTTACTAGAAGAATTGTTGTTAGACTTTGGTATCTTAAAACTCCAGTGTCTTGAAATGCTCTGGTACAGTGGTTCTACAGCACTGAAGCAGTAGTGGCTTTCAATTTAGTTTGCTTGTGTGTGCACGCATGTGTTTGCGCAACGTTTCTGCGAATGCACAGGTCAAGTGCACGGGTGGATGGGCGGAGCCTCCTGCCGCTACTGGTTTGCCCAACCTGGGGCAAACCGGTAGCAACCCAACACTTCACTGAAGATGTTACCTAGTTGGCTAATTAAATCTCCACAAGAAAATAATCAAGTTCAGAGAGTACTAAGGGCTCCACAAAGGGTTCTTGTAAATTCCAGTGTAGGAATTACACTGGTTACAAGTGTTCCCTTAGCGAATGTTCAAACGTACACGATCAGTGCCCCCTACTGTTTACAAATAAGTCCCCAAAATACAAATCTTGCAGCACAACAGCAGTTGCTTACCCTTACAAACAACCACAGAGGCTCTGCAATATTCATCCTGCACTTTGCCAGCCAAAACGGCCCACTCCTCTGACACTCTGTTTTGGTCTGCACAGGCCTTGCCTGGGATTTTGCCTGTGCAGCCCTAAATGGAGCGGCAGGGGTGGCCACCCCTGCCCCTCCAAACCTACATTTTGGCTTGCAAAGTGCCAGGAGAGTCCTGTGCACACCAAAACAGAGCTGCAGAGGGGTACATGTGGCTGAGAGGCTGGAGAGGAGACGGCTTGCTAGATCTTCACACAGTAAGTGACCAGGCACGGCAGATTGGGGGGAAAGCAATTGTGGGAATCATGACGTATTTCAGTGGGTCAGAGAGGCCTTGGGTGGTCTTAAGCAGGTGGCCTGTTCCATCACTATGCCCCCCCATGGCTTTTCCCACCCTGAAATACCTCATGTGCACTTAACAAAACGTACATTCAATTAGTGAATGCATGGGCAAAAGGAGAAAGTGATCTTGTTCAAGGTACAAGATTCACTCCCACGAATCCTCAGATTACAAATGGAATGGGCAGGCTCCATTACATTCATAACTTGAGGACTACCTGTAATCATTTTATATCTATGCTGGTCTGTCTGTCTGTCTACCTATTTCATAACATTAATAAATTGCCTAGTTTTCAGTACTACTGTTTTCAGAGAGGATGGTAATTTCTGGTAGCAAACAATTTGAAAGAGCCAAGAACCACTACCACTTAGTCAACAATCTGATCTAAAGGGATAGCTTGATCTGATATAAGACAACCTCTTGTAGTCATTCTGGTTCTTCCAGCGGCATATAGTTTCAGATTTTGTTTTCTCAAGTTAGCTATAGGCTATCTAGCTATTAAGCCTATTTGTCTATATATTCCCAAAAAAGTACCTCAATAAAATATGCAACTTGCTTGCTATTCCCACTGAATGTGTTAATGCATATAGCAAAGGGGGAAGGGTGCCTGCAAGTATTTCCTCAAGCACTTTAAAAGTGCATAAATGAATTCATAAGGAGAATTTCTGATTTTCTGATTGCAGCCCTCATAAATGGCTTTTCTAAAAATTTGAGAGGGAAATGTAAGTGTGGAACAGAATGTTCATTTCACTTTAACAGCTTTCAGAGCATTTCTCTAAAGACTTTTTTATGCCTTATAATAAGCAATTAAAGAAAGTTCCCAATGTCCTCATCATTATAAAGCTCTTCAGTAATTTAGTCAGGAGACAAGGTTCACAACATTGAAAGCAGATGGTCAGACAATTGTGGCACTAAACTTGGTTTTGTTTTCTTAGTTAAACTTCTGCTATCAGTTGGTTCTGTGATACAGCTGAATCTGTTCCCACATTCCTGTTCTTCTCTACCCTCTCTACCCCAATTTATTCAGCATTAATGGACAAACTAGGCTTCCTAACATTTACTGACAGAGAAGCTGGTGTGCCAATACAGTTGGGCATGACAAGTAGGTTGACTCTTGATGCACTTGATCTGTTTGTAAATAACAAATATGACACTTACATAAACATGCCGACCAAAGTACTGTTTTAAAATGTAAGCAGGGGAATATCAAGCTCATCAGCAGGCATCTTGCAAAGAATTCTGGGTTTTGAGATCATGTTTTAAAGAGATAAAAGTTCTGCAAAGCATGGCTAAGTAATAATTCTAATCTTTTAATTTTCTCTAACCCTACAGATGAATTGAAGAAGATGTTGGAAGCCTACAAGGAGGGATACAAAAAGCTGAAGAACACAGTAGACAAATGGTTGTCCATGAGCAGCTATTCTGAAGTAAACCTCGGCAAACTCTTTCAGACATTCAGTATAGTAAAATTCGGGGACGAGTCTACTATTTAAAAATGTTGTTTGTGACCTCCGTTTATAGGCAATAATTCATCTTCCTCTTTTTCTCTTCTGTTTTCTGAGACTTTCTAGTATAGCTGTAGATTAAGAAAACTAATATACTTTAAAATCTAAGTTTATTCAGTACTAAAATATGTAAAAGAAAAGCAGATTAAAAGTTGATGAATATAATAAGCAGCTCACAATTTAGATTTTATAATAAGTTTTGTTTATTGAGACCTAGAATGGAAGCAAGAAATAAAAAAATAGTTCCTTTAACCGAATAATTTCCAGTGAGAGTTGCTGCAATGTATGTGATCCTAGACTTCAATCAAGGCATTTAACAAGAGGTGTTTTCAGGAAAAGAAGTTAACAAAGGTGTAGGAGCACTGATAGATTATCTTTTCATAATTTATCTACTATGTGGTAATATGACAACATTAAGGTTCTTTTTGTTCTGGGAGAACATACCAAACAAGAGTATTGTGTTGCAATGATGTACCATAATTGAATTAAAACTATATATATATATAAAGGAATCAATTAATTTCTTTATAGGCGAAAGAGATTATGTATTGCAAATTCTTTCAATTTGAATGTTAGTCATTAATTTCTTGGGAGTCATCAAAATAAATAGGGCAGCTTATTATCATTAGAAGAAGCTAGTTGAGACCAAAATGGAGTAAATTTAAGATGACAAAAGGAATGGCCTTATAGTAAGCAAATAAAGCCATGGAAACATTATCTTATAATGATTATAATCTTTTAATTGCCAATAAACAAATAACAGGTACAACAAAAGTCAATCCAACCTCACTGGCTGGATCTTTGGGCTGGGAAAGGAAGATGTTGGACTCCTTATACAGATTTATGTATTTCTTAACTTCTATGAGGCAAATAACATTTATTGGTATATGTAAAAGCATTTTAAATGTGCATGTAAACATTTACACAGTTGAAGGAAATATAATAAAATTATTGGTATAAATATCTGAATGGTGCAATCATATGAAATATATCTGTGAAACTGAATAATGATATGGGTGGAAAAGCCATTTGTACTTTATATCCCCCACTTCTTGCCTGAATGTACTGACAGATGAATAAACAAATGTGGTAGTGATGCCCCATCTATTTCAGCTTTCATTAATACAAATGACAGGCATCAGGTAAAATGTTTGCTTTGATTTATCTTGCCTTGCTGAAGAGAGAGTTGCAGTGTACCAATAGAACTCCACTACAAAGATTTTGCATTAGTTTGGGTTGAGTAGTTCAACCCATCCTTGCATTGACGTAGAGAGAAATTTCTTTGTAAACAGCTTTGGATTGAGAAGTTTACTTTGCAATGTTAAAGGAGACTATTATATGGCTGGCCGTACATTTTTAGTAGTACCTACTACTACTATAATCAGCTGCCCAATTACGGTAGCTCAGGCTTTGAGGGATAAAAGCAATTTCCTCCTAAATTAAAATAACATACTGTATTTACAAATACTGCATAGATTTTGGTATAGCCCATGTTCAGAATATTTATTGTAAAATATGAGAAAATGAAAAATAATGTATATGTGTAGACAAGCACATGACATAATCTCAGCACGACTATAATTTCAGATACATTGTTATATAGAATTCTGCAGAAAATCTGAGCAAACATTTTATTTCTACAAATTAAATTTTATAAATTTCATAATGGAATTCTTCATTTCTTCTTAATTACTAGGGAAGATATTTTTGCACCATAAAATAAATAAAGCTAGCTTGTTTAATGCTTTGTTACAAGTAAATATTCATTCAGCTAAATCTGCTACAGACTTGCTGACTACACAGCCTACTTTGACTGTTTCACCTTATTTTAACAATGGAAAAACTGAGAAGTGTAATATCATCTTTCTTTGTGTATATCAATCTTTATGTGCATATTAAATTAATTGAACTGTAGAATTACAAAACCAAAAACAAGCCTGAGTTCATCAGAGAAATCTGGGCTCTGTTACTCTCCTTTTTTTTCCATGTAGTTAAAAATAAGCAACAAAGTTAGGTTGATGGACAGGGAAGGAGGTTTTAATACATGAGCTTAGAAGCCAGCCTTCACAGTTAGTATTTATTAAAAGAAAGAAACCCGATGAATCGTTTCATCTTGTGCCAGAATCATTTCTTACTGGATAAAAATTACTTTTCTATTTCCCAACTTCAGCCTATTTTTGATCTTGCCTCCTTTGCTTCTCTTCTGTTGACCACCTAAATATTTCTTAATTGAACCACTCATCCTGCACTTCTCTTATAGCTGTTTAATAGATTAACTCATCTGTGCCAGCTTCAAATTTCAGATTAAAATTCCTTCATCCTGAAGGCAGCATTATCAGGTTGTTGGAGGCTGTTTTCAAACCTTGGTTTTGAATAGCAGCGTCTCTGCATTAATTTAACCACTAAGCTAATAAGTAGGTTTCGTTTTGTTATGCTAAGCTTTATTGCTTTTCTTTTGATCAGAATGGTGTTGTTGAGCAAAGCAGCAGACAAGGCATTCTTTGATGAGGGAATTAGTGTTCTATTCTTCCTCTATTATTCATAGCACAGTGGAATATGTAAGTACCTGAGGGTGTCAAAGGAGAGCAGGCTCTATTGCAAAGTGTTCGCCTTGTTTCTCTCAATAGCTGACTATGAGATGATAAACTGCTTAATACACTGCACTAATTGGATGAGAGCAAAAAGAGATGGGAATTAAGGCAAGGCAAAAAGAGAGAGTGCTACCAGCCTTCATTCACTCTTTTACCACTTTAACAGCACCAAAGGAGGCACAAGCTTTCTATAAGCAGGCTAGAGGTTTTGTGAAGAGATAAAATGAACCTGTTAGTGGATTCAAGTAATACACTAATTATTGCACAGTATAAATACCACTACTGGTTTTATAACATGAAGGTAAACTTCTTTTGAGATGGTTATAGGATTGTGTGGCAGTAGTATAGATCCTAATAAGGGACCAGAGTAATAACCCCCCTGCAGAACAAAATTGCTGCCTGCAGAAGTATGATTCTGGCTTTTACAATGATTTCTGTAGAATGAATAAAAATGACTGAGTGACATTTCTTAATGCATAATGGCTTGATAATGATTCCCTTTTCTTTAAAGTAAAACATGCACTTCAAACTCTACTGTTAATCATGTCCAGGGGCAAGTGTTTTTTTTCTATAAAAATATTTTTGTACCTATGGTGTTTTTAAATATATATACTCCCAAATGCATATGTGTATAAGATGGTGTCAGTTAAATTTATGGTTATTTGGAATAATTTTTCAGTTTGTTCATAAAAACAAACATGCTGAAGAGCCCACTACATGTGTATAAATGCAAATTCTGAGAAGAGTACTATGCATGGAAGGAGGCCTTCCATTAGAGCCATCTCAGTGAAGCCTTTTCTTAAATTCCCTTTGTAACATTTACCAAAAGTCTCTTACAAAACAGGCAAGCCATGGCCTGTTTTAGGTTATTGCAGTGCTGATATATTGTGATCAATTCCTTTCATTTCCTGTTAGTTGACCTAATATGTATGTGTATGTTGGGTGGAGGTGGCAATGAAAGGTGTTGTACTGTACAATCATTTCTTATCCATATATGGCATCAATTTCCAACGAAGCAATTTAAGAGAAGTTGGCTTCAGTTGTTTCTGGTGAATTACCCAAAGTGAAATGGTGTTTCCATTTTTCGCCATTGAGCTTATTCAGAAAACACAGCCTTTGGATATACAGAAGGCTGGGGTGAGGGGTGTCTTAGAAAAAGAAAAGAGAGCAGGGAGTTCAGCTTTGTGAAACTTCCTGGGAAGCCTTAGGTGGGATTTGTGGAAGGCCTTGTTTTACCTTCCTTACCTTGCCCGAGCCCCATTCACCGATGAAATGCCTGGAGAGCTCTCGCAAGGGCCCGTTAGGTGTTCCCCGCTGCCACCGAGCGAAGAAAGAGAAAGGTCGTGGGTTTCGGTGGCGGCTTTGAGGGCTTGTCAGGCGTGACATCCCGGCTCTCTTTAATCCGGGGAAGACCGACGTTCTTTTTTGAAGCGCGCGAGCTCCGTCTGCCACGGCCGACTGTAAAGCCCCTCCCCCCCCCAAGCTGCGGAAGAATAGGGGCCCTTTCACTGGGGTGGGGTGTTTGCAGCAGCCGAGTGACATGGGATTAGGAATTTGGTAAACCAGGGGCAGAGGGGCTTTTCAATGGGACGGCGATGCAATCCTTGGAGGCAATTTCACGCGATTTTCTTCAGCTCCATGGCAGGTCAAATGGCTTGGAAAAGGGAGAGATCGGGCTGGGCGCTCACCCGCAGCTACTGTCCGACCCTGGAAAGGGACAGGCAGCATCTGCCGCTCTTGCCAGTAGGAGCGGTAATGCCTGAGGCAAAATAGCGCCATTTTTCTTCCCGCCTCTGGGACTGAGGAAAGAAAAAAGAAAACCGATATGTGGCAAGCCTCACTTTCGTTCCTTAGAGCTTGGCCCTGAAGTCCCGCCAAATTTTCAGGCAAGAGAGACAGACGGCCATACAGCCCAGCAGCCTCTGACAGCCCCTCAGTTTCATAGCTCAACCAGCCTCTGTGTGAGGGCTCAGAGCGGGCGCCAAGACACCTCCAGCTCCTCATTCCTCACAGTTGATGGCTGGTACACGGCCCCGGCATCGGGACAGACCGACCTGATCTACAAGCCCAAGCTTAGGGATGGAGGCCGCTAAGCAGAAGCCTTCCCAGGTCCCTCCCAAAGCCACCCTTGTGAGGAGAGACATTTTCGGCGAAGGAAGGAACTAAAAGTGATCGAGAGGGGGTGGCGCGCGCATACCATCTTTGTTCACATTTAAAGAGGAAGAAAAATGTGCCCATTGAAAAGGATGGAGTAAACGTTCCATGTTAGAATAGTCAAGATGTTGATTTGGGAATATTATGCTGGGTTGGTTTTACTCCCCAAAAAGGGCATTAGATATGGCCAAGGCTCTATAGGCCACTCCTATTGATGTTAACTATTTTAAGGGTTCTGCCTAGGCCACGATTTTACACCCACTTTCCAAAAATCTCAATGGGACTTTCCTCTGAGTAGACTGAGCAGGATTGGGCCTTTTACATCCATGTCATAGTTCTGGATTAACTTTCCCTCTTTGGTATCTTCCAGTTATTCTGCGACTACAATTTCCAGAATTCCCAGCCAAGCACTTTGGCAAGTGGGCGAGGAGTCTACACTAACCAAATCGAAGTCAGAATTTTTTCGGAAAATTTGGCAAAGCCTTTTTCTACTTATCAGTTCGAACATTTGTGAAAAGTCCATCTTTTCTCCACGTTCTGTAAAGGACTTAAATCTTTTGCATCTGCTTATACACCCCCTCCCTGTTATTAGCATAGTTGTTTTCAATGATACTGAACCTCCAGATAGCTTTTGGAATTATTGATAAACGTGTGGATATAGAGAGATATATTTATTTTCTATGGGTAACACTTTCCCACTTAATCACAAGGAAAAGTGAGAGCAATAACAACATTACACAAACGTACGTTTCCAATGGCCTTTCTCTGGTTTCCTGGCATTCTCTTTTGGGGTTTTGGGAAACTACAATTAATAAGTTAAAGAATTTATACATAAATATTTGTCTAGGGACCCTATAATATCTACAACACAGAAATCTACAGAAATGACAAACTTGTACAAACACTACACTGAGTGCAATTATATAACATTTCAAATATACAAAGCTCTGGATTTTTTTCTTTTTCGTATTTTTTAATAACAATGGTATGTACAGTATTGAGTATCACAGTATAGTAACTTAAACAGTCCATATGCTAGTGTTATATTTCCCTTTGGTTTACTATAAAACCCTTGGTTGATGTGATCGGTGGACAAGAGACCAGATCCGCCCCTCCCCAAGTGCTCTACTTGCCTTTGACCCAACTTTGGCTCTGTCAGCAAGCATCTTTTCTGGGCCAGTGAGAACAGCCTAGGCAAAGAGCGTAACCTGGCCTCAGTTGCCCTTCGTTTTCTTAGCAACCTCACCGACCTCCCGGTCTTCTCTCCAGCCTCCCGCAACTTGGGCAGGTGCTTTGCTGACCAAGTCGACGATCTAGCAAGGAAAAAACTCCCAGCCGAGGAAGGGTGGGCTTCTGCGGACTGGCCCAAGGGAAGCCGCAGAAGTGGCGCCTCCCCGCCTCCTGTCCCCCTCCAGAAAGCTTGTGTCCACTGGCTTCCCTCCCGATTTGGTTTTGGATTCGTGCCTCGGCCGATTCGCCCACCAACCCCCCGGGAGCGGCTTAGCACACCTCTTTGCCCGCGCTGTTCCCGGGGAGGATATTGAGCTGCGTGAGCTGCGCCGCGTGTTCCTTGGCTTTCAGGCGCAGCGCAGCAATGCTGGAGGCGCGCCGGTCTGCTGCCGCGGTGGCCGGGTCAGAGAGGCCGCTCGATTGCACGGCGTTGTCCACGACAGGGGCTGGCTGTCGCAGCAGAGCAGCCGCAGTGGAAGCGCTAGTCAGCGGGGCCATGGTGGAAAAGAGCCTGCAAGCAAAGGAGACGCGGGACAGTCAGTCTTAATATAGCCGAAAGTCCCGCAGTTGCTTTTATTGTGGCGAGAGGGGACTGCCATTTCGGCTTCAATTTTATTCTCTTTGCAGGACAGACGGCTTTTCAGAGCTCCAAAAATCGGGAAGGCGACAACTTGCCAACCTCGAACTGGAGGAGCCTGATTAGGAAATCGCAGGAGAACGGGGAAGTCCCTTTGAGCGTCCGCTTTCTGGCCTCCTCCCGGACCGGGGATTGAATCCCGCATTTCACCTATTTAGGGCGCCTCTTCTGCCTGCAACTCTGAACGCTTCTGATGGAACAGCCTTGACGGGCCCTTCTGAACCCGAAAGTTGTGGGAGGAGGCTCGAGAAAGAGGAAGATCGAAAAAACCCTGATGCCGGCGAGCAAAGTCGTGTTTATAGGTTGGTAGGTCTGCCGTATATTGACGACAGTACATCGCTTCAAGAAACTAGCAATCGGTCGAAACTGGCTTGCACGGAGAGCGAGGCTAGACAACAAGACAGATGACGGCTGCCTCGGCTCTTCTCGCTCCTTCCCTCCAACTTACCACTGGGGTGGCTTTCGATAGACTTTAACTGGTGTGCCGAACTTGTGCTCGCCCTCTTAATTAGGGTGTCCGTTTGTGGCAACCCCCGTCCGTCTTATGAGAAACTTCCAAGCGCCCGGATGCCCAAAGCGGCGCCTGCCTCTCGGCTTCGTTGCCGCGCAGATCCCCCTCCCCAGCGGGGAGTGCCGTTCTAGCGGATTGCCTCACAGCGGAACTCCAATTACGCTCCGGCAACCCCTAGCAATGACACAATCTGCAGCATGCTTTTCCCTTCTCCTTTTTTCGCCTGCGTTTCTCCCGGTGCTATTCAGCTGACCCTCTTTGACCGGCACGTCGAGAGACACGAGCTCTCCATTAAGCAAGGAGGTGATTACTGACATCAGCGCGGCGAGGAATTGAACTGCGGGCCTGGAAGGCAACGGGAGGGACCAACTAAGACCAAACTGGCTAGGCTCTGGGACAGGCTGCCGGAGCTAGCGCCTGGTTTCCGTCTGGAGTGGCTTCTGTCCCCAGTTCACCCGCCGTGCTCAGTGAGAGGCTTTATACAGTTCAACTCAGAATGGCCGCCCTGGCCTTGACTAGGCTAGACTTCTGTAGCCTTTCGTTTGCAGAATGGAGGCCGAGAGCAACTGCGGGCGGCGGGGGGGAGTAGACCTGCAATACCAATCTTCCTCAACTGGGAACCTCGTGGTTGGAAATATTAGCAGTTTTAGTCCCGCAGCTCTGGGGAATCTGGTAGGTGTAGATAGAAACCAAAGCCGTTTCAAATCGCCTGCACGCCTTCCTAATAACGTTGTTTGTTAAGAGCAAAGGGAAATCTCGCTCAAGAAGATAAGAGGGTTTTTTCTCCCTGCACTCACCCTGCTCCTTCACTTGCAGGGCTGCCCTTTAAAATATGTTTTTATGAGCTTTTTTCAACGAATGTTTCAATGTTTTTGGCGGGAGAGAGCGAGCTGCAACACCAGGCTAAGTAGAGTTTTAAAAAAAGCATTAAAGCGCGGGAACAGCGAGATCAGTAGGGGGCGTAGTAATTCAGTAACGTTTGGAAAATCGAATCACTCTGCTTGTGGAGGGAAAGCAGAAACTTTCATTTTCATTGGTAGACATTCTCCGCCCCTTAAAATCTTAATTTAACTTGGATTTTCATTCCTCCTGCAAGAGATAATTTTGTTTTAAGTGGCGTCGTACCCCAATGAATATTTTCCTTTTGTTCTGTTAATATTTCCCTTGCATTTTCATCTTTCCAGTTTTAATAAACTCGGTACTGTCTCGTTGTCTATTTAATTAGCTGCAGGCTTTTTATTTCATTGTTTGAATTTATCTAAGGAAATTCAACTACAGTATCGCTCCTCTCCCTGCCTGGTTTATATATTTTTTCTATCCAGCTGATTGCCGTCCAAGCTAGAGAATTTGGCCGCCTCTCGAGCGGCATTGAGTTTAATTAAATATGGCCCACCTATGATTTCCCTCTCCCCACTTAATGTCAATGTATATTGCAATTCTTTCTGTAAGCATTTGGAGTAAAATATAACTCTTATTATAGGGAAATAATTCCCAACCTCCAGATCATTGGGGGGGGGGGATACCCAACTTCTAACAGATGTTTAAACTTAAATCGTCGAAACGCACTTGTCAAAGCTTTTATAAATCGCTGTCCAATTAGAATATAGAAAATCAGACGTGATTCACACGAGGTTTTTTTTTTCAAATCCATAATTTTAAAAACGGGAACTCCTGAAATGTGCAACCCTCCACAAAGAGACTGAACTCTCACAGCCTCCCTTATTTAGCTACATGAAGTGAATAGGTTGGACCACCATTCCTATTGTAGCCAAGCCTACATTGGGTACAGAGAACTTCGGAGTAATCGCAGCCAGGGCTGGGCAGCAAATCTAGGAGGGTTAAAAAGGGTACATCCATCGCCTCCCCTCCACCCCCCATCCTTAGCTTTCATGGATGTAATCTTGGCAGTGATAATTCTTAGATTTTTTTTTAAATGTCCGTGTTCCAAATCCTTAGGCGGAAGGGTTCCACCTATCTTCCCCAAGAACCAACTTGCCCCTAGCTCCGCCCCTTTGAAAGGTGCTTCTGGATCTATACAGCACATGCGTACTCCTAGGAAATCCCACCCCCCCCCCCTTTACCCTTATGCAAGTTCAGCACCTCCTCTGTGGCCCTCCGCTGACCAATTGGGGGGAAGCCAGTTGCGGGGTGAGGAGTTTACCTGCCAAAAGCTGGGCTGATGAAGGCCGGGTGCCGAAATACAGCCGCTCCCAGGAAAGTGCTGAGGCCTAGCGGGGTGCTGCTGGGGGGCAAGGCTGCAGAGCCCGGAGGTGGGAGGCTGGGAAAGGCAGCGGCGGCGGCGGCGGCTGCAGCCGTCCAGGCGGAGTCGAGAGCTGGGTGGTGAGGAGGGAAAGGACTAGCATCAAGGTACGGACTGAGCGGATGAGATGCCGACAGCGGGCCAGGGAAAGGCAGGCCGGGTGGGTGGCTTTGAGCACCGGCCTTTTCCCTCTTCCGCCATTTGGCTCTCCGGTTCTGGAACCAGACCTGGAAGCCAAAAGAAAACAAGGGGCAAGGTGATTAGTAAGCGCGGCCCTTTCCGCTCCTGATCCTCGGTGGCCAGCAAACGATGTTCAGAAGCCCGATCACCCGCCTCCGGGCCCCACTGAGACATTGCGGAGGACAGGCAACAAGAGACCGGTTCCTAACCTCGCCAGACCCGTCCAGCCAGGGGAAGAGGAGAAAGCTTGCCTGGGTAGTTACTCAGAAATCCACCAAGTAATGTAGCGCCTTTCTACTTTTCCGGCAGAGGTAGAAAGAAATACGCCTCCATCTCCTGGGAACAGTTATGAAATCTATCTAATAGAATATGGGTTTCTCATCCCATAGGTTTCTCATCTCATTCGTTTCTCTAGAAGGAAGCGAAGCAGATTGGTCCTCTTATTTATTAAGAGAAGTAAGCCAAGGCTGCAGTAAGTAAGTATCCAAGTAAGCATGGATCAAAAGCTCCTTCATTCTGTATAAATCCAAAACAAAAGCTCACAGCAGTAGAAAGTCACCTAAATTTAAGATATTGAGCAGCTTTTTCATGGTTTCTAACAGATAGAGACATACACTGACTTATTCTCAAGTTTTCCTATTCAAAAATAAAAATCCAACTGGATACAACTACTTTTTATGATATCATTAATGCAGCATTTCTTTTTTATCTTTTGGGGGGGATTTAGACTGCTAGCTCTGGCTAGTAAATATACATCGTCCACCTTTCTTCAATGTATAAAGGAAACTCTTGAACATACCGGTATATAAATAATAAATTATTCTGATTATTTAAGTTCTGCTGATATCTATTCTTTATCTGTCCCTTTAAAGCAGACTGAGCCATCGGAATGAGCTTTTAAAATACATTTTTCTTAGTAGAAATAGGCACTTTGTTACTGGTTCTCTATCGAAGGAGTTTCTCTGATGTAGTCTTTTTCTCTCTGCTCTAGATCTGCAATTCCCATCCATCCTCTCGTAGCCTCATCAATAATGGGATGGTGAATGGGAAGTATATACTACTGCATAAGACATATGCTGCAATATTCAGTAAGCAGTATCTAATGTTTCCTGATGTCTTTAAAACTTTACGTGTAAACTTTCTCTATCCTTCCCTTTCTCAGTGCCAAAGGTTTTGGCAAATATTTGAATGCTTTTGACAACTTAGGTGGCAGGTTAAACACATTGAAGACTTTGATACTTGAGAAAATTAATAACAGTAAATAATCTTTTGCAGCTATTCATCTGCAGCATCATTAACAATCTCTGCAGGTCTGCCCTTCTTCTAGTTATTTCCTGAGAAAGAGCAAAAGAGAAACCTTGTCCATTCTTATGTTTTTAACCAAAACTTGGCTAAATGAATTTCCATAAAGTAATGTTATTTTATATCAGACATTGACATCTTTTGTCCTGTTGTAAAGTGAAGTATGTTAAGTAGCATAGTCACATTGACAATTATAACTGTGAAAGGAACAGGAAATGAGAATTTGCTCTCTAAGAATTTTTATTCCACTTCCACCAAATAAAAGAGTTTGGGAAAGAGAAAGAAGGAAAACATTATAGCTGGCAAAAAATGTTACTTCCTTGCATAGCTCCTGGTTTGCTCTGATCACCTCCAAGAAGGCCCTCCTTATAGCCCTACCACAGCCAGCCCAGGATCTGAGTATTAAGGCAATGAAAATGTTGGTATCTCCCGGTGCGCCTTTCCTATTTCCAACTCAATTAGCAACACCCACCCCCATTCTGCTTCTTATTGAATTAATAAGTCTGAGTATACCCAAAGGTAAACCAAAAGATTCTAATAATTCATATTCTCCTTAATTACATCTTCTCCCATGAATGAGAACAAAGGGGCGGGTAAGAAAGAAATATGGTGATGAGGGGAAGGGGGAGTCTCAGTTTCTTGCTCACTCTCTTTCTTAGTTATTTAACTTTCCCACGACTCATTCCCCTGAGCTGAAAATCCTAAGTTGCTGTCACATCTCTGTTTGACAATAGAGAAATGTGTCAACAGAGAGGAGGGAACTGAACTCTTCATTAGCTCCTCTAATGCAAGAAGCTGTTGTGTATTAAATGAGCCATATGGAATTTATGATGCTTTTGCTGCACTTGGCTTTCTGTGTAAAATGATTTTCTCAGCACAAAGCCCAAAAGTCGAGCCATCTGTTGGGGGGCAGGGGGTGTATGGTTGCCCTCCTGCATTGGAAGGAAAGGAAATCAGGAGCAGTAGCTGGCTCTCAGAGATTGGGGCAGGGTTGAGAAGGAAGCCCCCTGTTCTCTTCTGAGTCCTTTTTGCTCTTGTACCAACATTCCTGGCTTGCTCTTTGAGATATTTTTGGAGAGGCTAAAAATTGCCAGAAGTGTTAATTGCAGTGGGGAAAAGAAAGGAAGGTTTGTTGGGGACCTCCTGGACATTGTCTCCCAAAGAAAAAAATTGGAGAAGCACCGCAGTTCCCTGAAATTTTTAACTTAATTTAGGGTGGATGAAAGAGGATGAATCCAAGAGGATGAAATCAGTGATTAAAGCATTTCATTTTGCCCTACTGAGAAGCTTCCCTGTCCAACTGATATCTGGCTCCCACATCAATTTCCAACCCCTCCCCCCTCGACTCACCTGCACTCTGGCTTCAGTCAGATCCAGGCGCATCGCCAGCTCTTCCCTGGGAAAGAAGTACAAGACAGGTGCTCAGGTGAAACTCTGAAAGGGTCCGGGAACAGGTACAGCGAGGTAGAAACTGCAGAAGGCAGAAGTTCAGTTCCAACTTCTCTCTTGCTCAGATCAAAGCGACCCATCTGCCCAGCTCCACATCAGACTAGTCCCCTGCTTTTCGTCTTAAAGTCTTTTGGTGGTGGTGGGATAACACTTGGAGGTTTCCCTGGATCATCCTTCCTCTCCGTTCCTGGGTCAAAGCTAGAAATATTTTGCCCTAAGTCTCAAGTTCGCTGGCTGGTACTAGATGGACCAGACAGGCTTTACCTGTTGATTTTCCCCAAGCTCAATTTACTTTCTTACTGTTTCCTTTTTTTCCACAAAGAAGAAGGTGCGAAAGAGGGCAGCGTTCCCCAGAAAGAGTCAAGCCCAAGCCCACCTCTTCTCTGGCGTCTCCAGCCAAGGCCTTTAACGAAGGCTCCCACCTCCAAATACAATGCCGCAGCACAGGGGAGATTCATTGAGCTGCAAAGCATTTCTTCATTGCGGTGATTATTGCAACAATTAAAGCAAATCGGAAACCATTAGGATGTTAGGAAACTGCTCACAATCTTTTACTTCGAATTCGGGCGACTCCTGGGATAATTGGCTTTCCCTCCACTTGGAAGAAAAGCGCAGTGCTGGCCAAAAAGGAAGCCCCCGGACCGATCTGCAGGAACTATTTAAAGAACTCGATACATTTCTGCGCTGATGTGTGTACGGGGCAGTGGAAAAACCGACATAACCCCCATGTTCATATATCAGGATTTTGGCACAGGAATCAGACTGTTTGGTGTGCTCCACTGACCCATTTCCAGGGAAAAGAGGGGGAGATTTTCTGGGTTCTGGCTAGGCTAGAAAGGTAGCGTGCGTATCAGTGACGAGATTGGCGTTGTAGTTGCACAATCGACTTTGACTGACGGTACAGAATAAGTGGCTATAAAAAGCTAGCGAAGAAACCGCCTTAGCAAGAGATCCGTCAGTTTCTTTCCATCATCCAAACGCAGCCCCTTTTCCCGAGGAAATAACACGCACTGTGGCAGGTTATTGAATTTAAAGGGACATCCCTCCCCCCTCTTTCTCTCTTCCTCAGAAAAGAAGAAAAGTAGAGGAAGAATCCCAGACAATTTGATAAAAAGGAGAAGACCGAGTAAACTGCCGATTTTACAGATGGAGAATTTTTTCGCACCCAGGAAAATTGCCTACGAACTTGGTAGAGTAAGAGCTCGCTCCGGCAACGAATCCACGCCTTTTGCAGTTCAACATGAGTTTTTCCCCCTTGCTGTTCTTTTAGGGAAGGGACTGGGTTGAGTGTTATTAGCAGCACCTACTTTTATTTATCTGTTGGCAATAGATTGGGAGCATTTGCGCTCCTGCAAAAATAAAGGAATTCCTAAGGAAAAGGCTAAATACTTAATTGGTTAATATTAATTAATTAAATAATTATCAATTCAGAAGGGTTAATACAATGAATTAATCTCACCCAAAGCAAATCTGAAACTAAGGAAAGGCGAAGATTTTCCCTCTCAAGATGCAAATATTCAGGAAGCCATTTTACTTTTGGATGGAGGCTGGGACCGAAAGTTCCGCCCGCTTCAGGAAAATTCGGTAATTCTCAGCTTGACCGGAGTTTCCTTTCTAAACTGAGGCGCATCCAAAGAATAGCAACCGCTTTCTCGTCCCCAGCTCCATTTTTTCCATCTCCTATTTTACGGACCCCGTCCAGAAATTACTACCGTCTGCGAGCAGGCAAGCAAGCCCTTGCAGACTCTGCCAAAATGCACTGGCCGAACGCTGCCGCCTCGTTCCATATTTTTAGCTTTCGAACGCGGAATACTTTGATCTTTCCTATCTGTATGTATGTGACTTCCATTGAGAGGGCAGCTTTCCAGCTTCAACGGAAAACTGTGAAACTGATACCTGACAGACTAGCCAGAGGATCAGGGCAAAAATAGATTGGTTTGGCAACGATGTGGTCAAAAATTCGGCCACACCTATCCTTGGCAGACTAGTTTAGCGCCTGAAGTCCAGCGGAGAGCCGGGCACGTTAATTCGTAAAGGCCACTGAATTTGGAGAAAGGTGACTGCCCAAAGCACCGGAATAGCGGAAGGGAGAAGCAAAGCGTGGCACTAAAATGAGTTTTATGGAGGACGACCCAAAGAAGACCCGTAACGCGCATCTCCTCTTCAAATCTTTTCCCTCTTTCCAGCCCTGCAGTATTCTTATGCTTACCTGTTTCCTCCTTCTGTTTCCTTCTCATCTTGTACATGCAAAAACCGAAACAAATATTTTAAAAACTTTCGCACCAGAGGATTTTATGCCCAGTCGATCCGTCTTTCTTGATCTTGCAGCTCTTTCCTCATTCCTAAAAGTTATTTCGATGTTCCATCCTGACCTAGAAAGCCCTTCCCACCCTAGAGCCGCTTGGAGGCTAGCTTGTCTCAGCAGTTCATTTCCTACCTGGTGAAGACATCTGGGTAGTGGGTCTTCTGAAAGGCCCTCTCGAGCTCCTCCAGCTGGTAACTGGTGAAGGTGGTGCGATAACGGCGTTGCTTCCTCTTGAGTAACCCCTCCTCGGAATCACTGCCCGCCGAGAGGCACACACTGTCCTCACCATCCTTGCCGTCGGCCAGCTCGTCAGCAGGGAGCAGTAGCTCCTCCTTGGGCGAGTCGCTTGCACCCTCGCTTCCCATCGCCGCAGGCCCCACGCCAGTCCCACCCGCGGGCTCCGAGCTCCGTCGGGCATCTTTGGCCTCAGTTAGCAGTTCGTGGTCCTCGTCCAACTCCTCATCCTCGGCCTCCTCTTCTTCCTCTTCCTCGTCCTCGTCCTCATCCTCCTCCAGCAGTTCCTCCCCTCGGCTTGGCCTACCGTCGGGGCCACCGCCACCTCCAGGGCTGCTCAAGTCGTCGACTGTACGAACAGTATGTGCAAAGGGTGCGTTTTCCCGGTAGGACTTGCTTCGACTGATGCTGACCTGTGGCGCTTGGCTGATCTTGAGAGAGTCCCACGACGGGGCGGTTGCCCCCGTCCGCGCCAGCAATCGGCCCCCACCAGGCCCATAGAGGCGGCGCAACTTGGGGGGCAGATGCAGCTCGCCCATTTCGAAACCGGGCGGGCTGCCCTTGCCTGGTCCTGCCAGAGACAGAAACATGCACGGGTCGTCAGTCCAGTAGCTACAGATGGGCTCCTGCAAAAAGTCCCAGCGCGAGTCATCCCAACCCGCCCATCTTCCTCCTCAGCTGCCTAGGTTGAATCAATAGAACCCAAAGGAATTCTGTTAGAATCCAGGCAGTTTCCCGTTTCTGTAATAACAGTCTGTTTTGTTCATAAGCTTATATTTGAAAGCAGCTGCAGCAAACAGCATTGCCGGAGAACATCTCCCAACCTCATTTGGGTTTCAAACAATATTACCTTCAAATACCAACTAAAAGGAGTCTCCCTCCTCAAGCTGGCATCTGACACCTATGGGGTTGTCAAATTAATTTCCACATTTCTTAGGAGGTAGCAAGACAGACCCGCCCTTGACCCACCTGAAATTCCAGGCAGGAGAGAAAGTGGTTTAGAAGAAGCCGAATTCTCTTCCTCTCTCCCTTCATGAAGAAAATCGGAATGGAACATCTAATTTCCTACAAGATTTGGACGTTGAACTGGAGTCCCCCCCCCGTCACCCATATGGTTTTGCCTTTAATTTAGGCCTGGCAGGCAAAGGCGCTGCCAAGTTGGAGAAAACACAGAACTCTTGACAACGCTTGACATTTGCCATCACAATGTCACCCGTACAAACCCGTAAAGTGGGGTGAGCAGAAAAAGAGACTCTCGATTTTGCATCCAGCCCCCGCCCGTTCGTCCCCACTCCCGCCTTCTCCCTGAGTAGCGCAAACTCTACTAGGATTCCCGGTGCACCGGAGAGAGAGACTGGACACTGAATTCTTCGGAACGTAATTCGGCCTTCACCTGTCTTACTGCTCAACTTGGGAGTGCCCGAGTTTGGGACCCAGTTACTTACCGTAGAAGCGCCTTCTCCCTATGCAATTCCTGGACCAAGGGTGGAGTGGAAGGGATCAGACGATATTCAGGACTGCGGGCAAGACAGGGATCTGCCTTTCATTTCTTCGAAACTATGTTCCCTCCCTTTTCCACCCTCATTCCACCCTTCTCACCTTGCCCGGCCTTGTCCGGCTCCGTCCCGTTGGCCAGAGGCGGCAGATTAGGAGCTGTTCCTAGCAGCCGCATCTTACAAGGACTCCTCCTGCCCAGGATGCTGTCGATGCAATAGGAGGAGAGCAAAGTTGGCGATTTACTTTTGCATTCGGGCCTCTCAGAGCAGCTCTCGTCTTGGTATTGGCTGCTCATGGCTTTGGCTTGCTTGCACTCTCCCGGGCCGTGCGGGGGTTGAAGTTTGGCTGGGGCTGATACCCCTCCCCCCACTAAGCAGCAGCTGAGGCTCGCCCCTCTTCCTGCCCAGGACGCGAGGAACCAGGGTAGTGACTGCGCTGCAGTCGCTTAGCTCTTGATTCCCTCTCCTCCACGTGCTGGAAGGCGCTCTCTGATTGGCTCTTGCCAGAGGCTGGGCAGCCTCTGGCTTCAGCCCAAGGCAAAATGCGGCCTGGATCGTGGAGGAGAAGGGGATGGTACAGGTTGGACCAAGTTGGGTGGCTTTCCTGGACATCCTTCTTGCTGCAACTGGCAAGAAGAACTGAATCAGTTTTTCCATGAAAAGAAAAAGACAACCCCCTCTCCCCGAATGCTACAAGGAATGGGTAGGATTATCCCATGTACAGTACAACACATCTCGACTGCATTGACTAAACGTAGAAACTTGTTTGCTTCAATTATATTTTGCTTACAAGTTTAATTGCAATATTCAAGATAGCTTCCCATTATTAATTTTAAGAAATAAATTGTTGAGACTTAGATTTTTGAATGAATCCCTGGATTAATCATTACTTTCAGTTTCTGATTTTCTTTACAAAGCAAAACCAATAGTAATTTAGAGTGCAAACCCGCGCGTACCCATTCAGAAATCGATCATATTTATTTCTTGGGCACTACGTTTAGAATTGCATCCTTAACATAAGAATGTACATACAGACCGTAAAGGTTCACACACTAATATTTATCTAGACAAAAAAACATTTATAATTAAGAAGATAAAGCAGCTGACAAATTGATAGGGGAAAACTTGGCGGGTCAGCCAAATCAGCACATTACGGACTTTGTGAGGTGTTGGTAATATGTAATTTTAATTGCTGTGGATAGGAATTATAAAACACAGATCTTCATTACTCTTCCTTCCTTCCTTCCTTCCTTCCTTCCTTCCTTCCTTCCTTCCTTCCTTCCTTCCTTCCTTCCTCATCAAAGCAAATCCGGATCTACCTAAGATTAAAAACTAACATCGTTGGCACAAAATGGTGACTTCACTGAAATAATAAAATGGGGGATTTGGAACCCAGCTATAGAGCTTATTCGCCCCTGAGACAGGGGCTAAGGCTCCCTGCCTAAAGATTAAAGTTGGGCAACTGGGAAAAGCCTTTCACTTTTTCTAAAATAAGAACTCTTTCTTTTTAATCTACACGTTTTCGCTGCTGTTGTGCAAGGACCAACACGAGCGGAGATCAGAAACAGTTTAGGCACTGCAAGGAAATGATGGGTAATTCCAGCTGGCTTCCTCGATGCGCAAGTTCATTTAAAATGAACTTCTTTTAAAAAGAAACAAACTGTAATAGGGTCAATGACATCTTGTTTCAAAGCGACTATCTGGGAAACATTATGGATTAGGAACTGAACGTCGCTGAGTAGTTTCCTCGGAGGGTCAGGAAAAGTGCCAAAGACTGCAAATTTGCTTTGCAGTTATTTTCATCGGGCAAGTTTTCCCGCTACCTTCTAAAGAGAAAAGCAGGCAGAGAGAAAAAAAAGCAGCAAGGAGCAAGGAAACTATGGTTGAAATCCAGGTTTGGAACAAGGGAAAAATTCCAGACCTGGTTTTCTTCTCACTGATCCTCCCTCCCCGAGCGTGTTAATTTTTTTTTCAAAGATATCTATTTGAATCGCTTACAGTTTGTATTTAAAAATATAAGGATTTATAACTGGAATCTCTCTTGTGCACCCGCCCTCTTTTACTGTAATAAACATCTGGATGACTGTTTGAAATGCTAATAGGAGAGTAGCGTTCCGGTGCCTTGGCGGAAAAACTGTTTGGAAGCGAAGGAAGGGGAGCACCGCTCCCGCTTCCCTAAAAGACAATCCCCCAGGAGGCTCGTCCCCAAAGAGCTCTCCTGTCGATTCCTCTGTCCCAGCTGTTCCATGCCCGCAGTGGTTCCCAGCCGCTTCTCTCCGCGGGATACTTTCACGCCGCGGTTTCAGTGGTGTTTGGTTCCATCTCCTAAGCGCCCTGACTTCCTCTGCCCTGGAAAAGTCTGAGGTCCTTTCCCTTTAGGCAACATTTGGCACCTATCTGTGCGGGGAAGGGTTTCATGGGGACTTTTAAAAAAGCCCCTATAAACCTTGCACTGAAAAGCCCAAAACTCAACAACCGTGATCCGGCTAAAAAGTTGAAACTTGAACGTCGAAGTCCATTTCAAGAGAACTCTTAAGGACGAGGCGATTCCACCGAGGCAGTTTCCTCCTCCAGAGGAGACGCAGAGGTGGGAGGAGGGAGACGTTCCCTAAGGAAGGGCGGGATCGGGCGCAAGCGTCAATTCCTCCCGAAGGGCGAACAAGTCGCGAGACCAATCGCTGCCTGCCGAGGGAATTTTATTTGCCAGAGGCAGCCCGGTTGCCAGTAGAAGGGCCCCGTAGAAGCGAGTTTGCTCTGCGCGTCTTCCACTTCCTCGATCCCATTCAAAGGAGCGGCCAGAGGAGCCCTGATCTCTGCTCCCGCCCGTCCCGAGCGCCGAGGCCTGAAAGGAGAAGGCAGCCGGCGGAGGACGATTTGGGTCAGTAGAGCGTCAATCCGGACTGCCCCCAGGCGCCCTTTGCCCCTCCGGAAAGGCTCTATTCTGAGGACCAATTTGTTCCCCACTCGCCTTTCTTTTTCCGCCTGCCGGGCGAACCGGGTAATTGGCGGACGCGTTTTGTTTTGCAGTATCCCTCGCCTCTCAGAGCCACTCTTAACGTGGCCTCAGGGCAGGCGGTGACTCTTCGGTCCCCGGCGCCGAATGGCCCGCTATTGTCGGCGCATTCCAACCGCCAACGCCGCCACGCTCTGAGCGCTGCCTGGCTGCCTCAGAGCCCACCGCGCCGGAGGAGCAGCCTCTAGGCCCCGTCATCCTCTCTGTAGGCTCCGCAGGGTTAGATCTGGCTCTCTCCCACCCCAGTTTGTTGAATAAAAAACAGGGCCGCCCTCGAATGGCCAAAATGCTGAATCTAGTAGTTAGTATTCTGTTGCCCCTCACCCGTTTCCCAGGGGCCTCTCAAAACTCCCAACATCAGTCTGACCCGCGAGAGTGCTCTTGGCAAGGCAAGAAAGGGAAGTGAAAGTGAATCACTCGATAGTTTTCGGAAAAACTCTTGACGTTCAATCAGCCAAACTCCTTTGATTTGTCCGCATTTACTTCTTTTAGTTATTAGCTTGCTTAAGTCGGCGCAAAGCTGCCGCTTCTTCGCTTGGCATTTCCATCCAATTGGTCCGGGCCTGCTGAGAGGGGCCTGTCTGGGTGAAGAGAAGGCTCTACTTGATGTAACAGAAGCTGAAAATTCAGCCCCGTCTGCCATTTCTCCCTCCAGAAAGCCGAGATGGCTCATCTCGAGTCTAGCCATTTTTGCCGCGGAAGGCGGGGGCTTCAGCCTACAGCCCGCATTCGATAATTTGGACGTCGACGTTCCTGGGATTTTTCAGCAACTTCCTCCGTAGAGAACCCCCACATACCCATCAGAACAATTAAACAAGCAAGGCCCAAAGGCAGAACTGGTACAGCTGATCTATCCGTTTCCGGAATCCCCTACACAGGTGATCCTTCCCCTGCACATTTTTAGTTTTCTGGCTTCTCAACCCTTCTTGCCAACTTCTTTTCCCTAACGATATATTTCTCCCTCCACTAATCCTAATTTAACCCCCAAATGTCTTATTGTAATCTTTTGGAGAAGTGCACGGAAAACAACAGTGCAGTTATCCAAATGATACAAAATGATTATATTTTACTCGAAGGAGGTAAGAATTTTCCTCCTCCAATCAGGGCCAAGGACTTGGGATACTGACAGCTGTGGGTGAGGCACGTTGCTTTGGCCAAGATGAACAGCTTTCCACTTCAGCACCTCTGCTAGTGGTTTGAGAATCTTTGTCTACTTTCAGTCCAAAGCTCTGCCCTTGCATAGGGCAATGCTCTTATGCAAAATGATTGGAAACAAGGCAAGTGCCGATGAAGCTCTGTGTAGCTTGGAGGATGTGCCAGGTTCCATGAGCCACACTAGGAAAGGAAATTGCAGAATGCTCTGAGAATTATTGGGTCCCACTGATATTTTATGGGGGAATGAAATGCAATACAGGGATGAAGTTTTTGTCCAGCAAAGATGAACATCTTCTTGATTTTAATAAGAGCCTAAAAGTGGTACTTCCCTTTTACTTGTAGCCAGAAATGAAAGAAGATCAGAAAACGTGTCTGCTTAAATATACTGTAATCTGTTTCAAGAAGCAATTTCTGATACTTTCATTTATTTTAATGGCTTTATTAAAATATTTACTTTATTAAAATATGCCAGTTATTCTTTTACTATTGTGTCCATCTTCCACATATCCTTTTAAACAAGATTCCATACTGACCTTTATGTGTTGGATTTACCAATGAAGGAATTCCACAAACAAAAGTTTGCCTATCTAAATCCACAGGTCATGCCTTAGCTTAGTTAATTCAAATCGTGGAACATTCCTCATTGCTTTTCCAGACCTGAAAAAAAAAATCCAAATATATTTTTATTCCCACATTTATTTTATTTATTTATTAGAATTTGTCAAACAAAAATGAGAACAAGAATAAAATAAAAAAAAATGACAGGGATAATAGGCACGTTAGTGCACTTATGCACACCCCTTCTACTGACCGCTTAAGTATGATGCATGATGTATGAAGGAGTCAGCAGCATTCCAGCTTTGACAGTTTGCTCTCAACTGAGAGAAGATCTCATCATCTCTTGTTGGTTGTGCAAAAATGCTGTTACTTTTTGCTTTTGTCAGAAATACTGTTACTTTTTGTGAAAAAAACCCCTGTTGTTAAAGAATTAAAATAATTGAATCAATAAGATTTAAAAATAGGAAGTTGTTATCCCTTGATGGCCATTACACATTCATTTCTGTAGATGCAATCCTGCTTACATGTAGTTAAATACCAATAAAAATATTTCCTAAAGAAAGAAGTTGAAAAGATCACTAAGAGAAAAAAATAAAAGAAGAACATCAGCTTCTAAAGGACTAAATATACTTTAGAATGTGCCAGGACACAAACTGAAAAATAATATTCTCTAAAGCAGCTGAAGCAATGGGTAGAAACTAATTAAGGAGAGAAGTAACTTAAAACTAAGGGGAAATTTCTTGACATAACAATTAATCAGTGGAACAACTTGCTTCCAGAAGTTGTGAATGCTCCAACACTGGAAGTTTTTAAGAAGAGATTGGATAACCACTTGTCTGAAGTGGTGTAGTGTTTCTTGCCTAAGCAGGGGGTTGGAGTAGAATACCTCCAAGTTCCCTTCCAACTATTCTATTCTATTCTATTCTATTCTATTCTATTCTATTCTATTCTATTCTGAATAGTGATTGAACTATTTATAAAAAGATCAGTTTGTAAAAATAAGTATTTGATAAGCCTTGCCAACCCTTTTACAGAGCAATGTTTTTGAAGACAGATTTATTTCCATCTCTATGGTGAGCTAATTGTATAATGGGCTAAGTAATTGCATAATTTATTTCCTATTCCTGTTTTAAATATCTCAAGGAATCGGGAGGCTGCCTTTGGGAAGAGTGTAAAGAGTAAGCGTAAAGGTTATAGCTAATGAGCTTGCTTTCCTATTAGTGTAATGAAACACTAGTTTGTGTGTGTGCGTGCACATGTATATGTGTGCACATGTATATGTGTATATGTATATGTGTGCATGTTATATATGTAGTTCCCAATATTAAACATGACGTGTAAAGTGCATGACATGTAAAGAGCACTAGTAGATTTATTGTTTTGCCTTGTTCTCTTATCTTTCTAATTAAAGTGCTGGTATAAACAGAAAAGATGCCTCTAAAAATTCACCATAATTAAGATGTCAGTGAGAATGTAAATTCCTAGCTTGCAAAATTCACAGACAGTTCTCTACCTTGCCTGATTTGATTAAGCCATAATGTGATTTCTTTGTTTTAGCTTAGTATAATGTACGGACATATCCATTGTGATTTGGATTATTGGATGAACAACTGACACCACAGTGGTATCTTCAAAAAACTGTTATTTTTTTTAAAAGCTCTGGTTTAATTTGATGTGTAAAACAATGCATCAATGCAAGATTGCAGTCTTGATAGTGTAATCCTGTGATGTATAGCCTGTTCAATTCCAGAGGGATGTATTCCCAGATCAGTTTATTTTGGACTGAAGCCTATAGTCTGAAATTATGATCCTTCAGTCTTTGAGGGAGCATAAAAGTTAATCTCAGTTCTAATCATGTTAAACATCTTAATATAAAACAGAAATGAACTGCAAATAAACACTATTTTCTCTTTCTTTCATATGGTATTCCCTTCTTGTAAGGCTGACTGATTTATAGGCATAACAGAATGTCTAGGTTTTGCATATGGGACAGAAAGCTTAATTAGTTAAAGCCATGCTATAAAATCTGACAGATTTGTTGACTGGGAATTTGCTGATTGACCCTACAGTTCTAAGAATAAAACTTCCATTATAGTGCGGTATAACATTTATATAATATAAACATTGTGTTAAAGTTGTCTGCAACTATAAAAATCAGTGGAATTCAAAATCCAACCAAGCATATCTATAGTTTGCTACTTTCCCTGCAAAAGATACTTTCTACAGATGTCATGGCTATTATTTAGGGATGCTTATCACATTTTCAAAATAGAGCTCAGTGTTACAGCCAACCTGTAGCATGTACAGGAAAGATTGAAAGACCATACTCTGAAACCTTCGCGAGTTTATACCAATTAATCCAGATGGTTTATTTTTAGACATATAATGAGAAAAATTATTTTATGTTATTGTTCTGACATTTTTATATTGTACAGTGCCTAAGAATCACTGAGAAATGGGCATTCTTCAAAGCTATGAAGATAAATAATGAGCTTAGAGAGCCAAAATCTGATGTGATGTAAGGCAGCTTTCCATTAGCTTTGTTTCCATGTTTCTTTCTAGAACCTTGGGATTTTTCCTGATAAATAATGTGAAGTTGTCAAGTTGTGAAAATGTAGTGCTGGCAAAAAATCTAGTATCACACTTCTAAGAAAAGTGGACAGGTGTGTTATACAAGCATAATCTATGCATGCAAATTATACTAACATAGCAATAGCAATAGCACTTAACACTTCATAATGCTTTACAGCCCTCTCTAAGCAGTTTATAGAGTCAGCATATTGCCTCCAACAATCTGGGTCCTCATTTTACCAACCTTGGAAGGATGGAAGGCGGAGTCAACCCAGAGCCGGTGAGAATCGAACTGCTGAACTGCAAGCAGTGGGTAATCAGCAGAAGTAACCTGCAGTAAAACATTCTAACCACTGCGCCAACATGGCTCATCCTGGAAAACTCCTGTGAGCATCCATGTATTTTTAGGTTATAATATTATATATACTTCTAAGATTTATTTCTTAGAAAAGAAATGTGTAGGACTTACTCAAATTGTCTGCTTTCCACACAATGAATTTTTTACAGTGGTTGTGACTAGTTGCATCATGCTTGAAATCCTCTGTCTTTAAGCTTTTTTTAAATAATAGTTCCTCTGATAGCCATTTGTTCTTGATATTCTTCCTTATATTCTCCTAACAATCCAAGGTTTTTTACTATTTCCTTCGTAAGTGTCATATTTCTGTCACATATGATAGGGGATTTTGACTATTACAGGTCAAAAGACAGGGCAAGGACTGTTGTTGTCATTCTGTGTATTCAATAAGGTTCATGGAACCTTTGGTAATTTCAAATAGAAGTAGTCTAGAAATCAAAGACAGTTATGCCTATGATGATGGGATCTGAATAATTCCGTATGCCATAGATAATATTATCTTAACATCTGATACTGCAATTACAAAAAAATATAGTAAACATTCATATCTGAGAAGCACATAAAAATAGATATATAACTGTAAGTTATATAAGGAAGTAAATGTATGTGTGTGGGGAGAAAACATGAAATGTTAAGGATGGTTTTGAGATAAAAATTTCTCAAGAGTAATTACAAATCATTATTTTGTCAGAATTTACTTGGCTTTTGGCTTCCCCCAACCCGTGACCATATGACAGCATTGATTTTCTGAGATTTCCAATCCTGGGAGCTTGCCAAATAACTCAGTTCTATTGTTCCAAATAATTTTGTTTGAGTTTTGCAAATATATATGTTTGAGGGTAAGAAGGCTGTCTTAAAAATATTGGGTTGGGTTGTTTTTATTTTAAAATATTTGCACAGCTGCATATTTTTTTATGCAAGGCTTAGTGTATATAATTTGAGTCCCCAGTTTTGTGCCTAGGACCACTGCGGGACATAGCAATATATATCTTGATACCTATAAGGGTCATTGCCTCCCCCTATTTTAGCTTTTTTAATTAGTTTACCATGCCATTGTATCCAGCTAGGTGGCAGCACATAATTGGCCTTTTCAAATATCAAAAAAAGACCTAGTGAGAAGTTGGATGGAAGAACTTTATGAAAATCCTAAAGTAGTTGTAAGCATGACTGGAAAGCCGACAAACTATCCTGGAAGATGTAAATAGCATATTTCTTGTATATCATTTCCCAGAAAACTATACAGACATGTTCATGAAATTATCAGCAGTCAAGTTTGACTGAATGAGGTTTTATTTGTAAGAAAACTCCAGCTTTAAGCATAAATTGCATTTCTAACAATATCATCTCATCCCACACAGACCTCACAGGTATTTTGCTTCTCCACTGATAAATATGACCTGATCTGGTAGGGATCAAGTAGGAAGCTATAAGGGATGGTAGGGAAAATCCTTTTCTGATAAATTGTTATTTTGAGACTAGCATTGTTCACCATGGCCACTAATTTCTAGTAATGTCTCTATCATGCTTTCAAAATTCTAGATATGCCTGTGACTCCAAAGGTGTTCGGGATCCATGCAACACAGAAGAATGTTTTATGCTCTTGTAAATGTAAACTAATTATGTGTTTATAAGATACTAGCAAAGGTATTATTATTGTCAGTCAACTGAACATTTAAAAATGTGTCACAAATGCAATTGACTGGTACTAATGGTTGACACGGGTTGCTGCCAGCGTCCTATGTATCAACCAAATATCTTCTTAAAATATATGATGTTCTGAGTAGCACAGGTTTTTTTTGCAGTTCCGCTGGTGTTATTGCAAAAAGATGCAATTTATTGATGTGTTTTGTAAAATTCTTGGACATGGTACCAAGTGCCCCGATGACAATGGGTATCACTGTTACATGTTTCATCCATTGCCGTGTAGTTTCAATGGCCAGGTCGTGATATTTCATGATTTTTTCCAGTTCTTTTTCTTTGACTCTGGTATCTCCTGGTACAGGGATATCAATAAACTGTATGCTTCAGCCCTCAACAACCATGATATCTGGCATGTTATTCTCGATTTTCTTTGGTTGTCCAAGTTTTACACCTTTTTCTCAGTCGCCTTACAGTTGCAAGCCCTGGTTCCTCAGGAGTAGCAACCGAGCCCTGTAGCCTATTTTTCAGTAGATGTCCAGGAGCCATAGCATCTGACGTGGTCCTTGTTGACCAGGGGATGACTGATCCGGTATGGAATTTTGTTGATTTCTTCTCATCATTGGTGATGGTAAGTGTCTGGGTTGGTTCACAGTGGCTAAGCCACTACCAATCCGAAGATCAGCATTCCCATAACCATAGGGACCACACCTGATAGCCGTCCAGGTCCAGCCACGGATGATGATGATGATGATGATTATGTTTGTAAGCCACCCAGAGGCAAATAAACAAACAACAAACAAATAAATTTAACATTCCTAATTAAAATTTTGGGGCTACTATTGTCATCTGTAGTAATGATGCGGAGAACGTCCCTTAGATATTCCTACTTCATTTAACTCCCCTTCTGTATGGAATGCCTGTTTCTGAACTTGTCCACTTAGCTTTGTTTCCATTTAAAACATGAATAAGCACCCTAGTTTCTCTTCTTGGTTTGGAGGTTAGCATTACTATGTAAACACTTACATAGCACCCCTCTATAAATGTATCTACTGTTTATTCCTCTCTGTGGCAGTTAGGAACTGTCTTCTAAAACTGTGTGCTTTACCTCCTCAAATTCTTTGCCCAGCTATCATGTTCTGTTAAGTATTAATTTCACTCCTTAGAAAGTTGAAAATACTTTCACTCCCTTCAGTCAAATATAATCCATTTGGAACTAAATGCTTGGGCTTCTCAATAACAAATATTATTGCTACTCTTTGAAATCTGCAATCGAGAAAATTTCCCTCATTTTAAATAGTGACAAATAGTAATAGTAAATGGGAGAAATAAAAAGAAATATACACAGTAAGTGAGCTTTCATTTACAATTTTCTGTACTTCTACATTTTTGCTGAAGCAAAGTCTTTTTTGTGTTTTTATATGACGATTTTCACGTTCACGTTTATAAGGTAAAGAAATAAACCTGACTGTTAGGAAACAGGATTCTGTGTAGTTAACAAGTGTTGAAATAGAAGAAACATTTAAAATCAAAATTGTGAAGGAATAACCAGATTACATGCTGTTTTTCAAAATGTTTTCCTTTTAGAAATATATATATAAAATTTATATGAGTACACATTAATTTAGAAACCAATGTAATATCATTGATATGGAAGAATGTTGCTACATAATTTGCCCACTGTGTTGCAAGTCAATTATTAGGGCTGCTTTTGAGTCGTCCTAAGAGTTGGCAAGGAGGCTTCTATTCTTTGCTCTAGATAGGATTGCAGGGGGCTTTGTCTGGGGCAGGGAGGCTCAATATGGATCTGATGGGATCAGGCAAAGAGAGGAAAACCTAGGTATGATCATATCCAAAAGATGGGTTGGGGCAGGGAAGGGTCAGTCTCCATTTTGTTTATTAGGTTTATTTTTCCATTACATTTAAATATAATGAGTTACATTGCAACATTGATTGATCAATATTTAACTCAATTAAATATTTGTGCTCTCCACATTACAAACAAGTGATTCTGTATCTAGTTAGGCTCCTTTTTTAAAAAAAGAATGGAGATCTGTGATGGAGGAAAATAATTTAAATTAATTAGAAAAACAACAAAAATGAAATTGATTCTAGGAGTTAATTCCTGTATATCCTATATCAACATTTCTTTTTTAAAAAATTATACAGTATTATAAAATACAAAGTAAATAGAAAAGCAGGAGGTGGGCGGGAGGGAAAGAGAAGTGAGGAAAGATAAGAAAATAAAGAAAAGGAAACATTGACTTCTGAATCTCTCTGTTACAGTAAAATAAAGCATTAACATCACAACTTTTTGTTTTTTATTATAATATGAACAAGCCATTTCTATAAAGATCTATCAGTTTAATTGGTTGTTACGTACTGGTACGTCCCCCTTCTTTTGCATACCCGCCGTTGATTGGTTAATCAAGCGGCGGGAAGTTTAAACAACTGTCATTGGCTGACAGTCTGCCGGAGCTCTTTAAAAGCCAAGCCCCGGCAGCCTGCCAGCCACTTGTTACTGTATCTTTAGACTAATAGTGCTGAACGGACTGCCACTTGCCGCCTCTTCTTTCCCTGCACTGAATCTAACACTGGCGACAAAGGTAACAAGAACCTCAGCACAACCATCACCTCATGAGCAACAGCAGCCAGTTTGAGCCATCCCGATCACCTGAACGATAGCGATGCAACAGTCTCCTGCACCAGCATCTTTCGATCCAAAGATGGAGGAATAGCACGTCTACATGAGCAGATTCCAGCAATTCCTAGAGGCAAACAACTACCTAGAATTACCGGATAACTGCAAAAGAGCCTTATTCCTCACCTACTGTGGCACAAAGGTTTACAAGATGGTGATCACCTTGATATCACCAGCAGACATCGAATCAATCTCCTGGACAACGTTGCAGAACACCCTTAAAGAACATTACGCACCCACGGCAACACCTCTGGTGAGCAGGAACGAATTCTACCACCGCTGCCAATGAGAAGGTGAAATAGTAAATGACTTCATAATTGCATAAACGGGAAATCGCATCCAGATGCAAGTTTGTCAGCCAAGGGGAAATG
Organism: Grayia smithii; assembly: GCA_032468115.1. Classification (NCBI taxonomy): domain Eukaryota; kingdom Metazoa; phylum Chordata; class Lepidosauria; order Squamata; family Grayiidae; genus Grayia; species Grayia smithii. Next base: position 327,176 of record JANHFM010009029.1, read on the forward strand.
ATGCAAGACCAGGTCATTTTGGGCATGAGGGACCTAGTTCTGCAAAAGAAACTGCTCACAAGAAGAACCATTACGTTTTGGGAGGCAGTAGAGGAAGCTAATGTCATAGTCCTCCAACAACTCAGCAACCAACCTATGGAGGACAAATGTTGTCCACCACACCTACCGGGAGCCTGAACCAGCCACAGACGGCTCCAAGTCAGAGGGCGACCAGGACGACGATGCCTCTGTACACCAGGTGTTCAGAGGGAGAAAGGTCAGCAACTGAGATGACGACCCCAAAGAATCCCACTGTTCCAGCTTCATGGGGCTCCGTGCAAGAGCGACGTGCCAGTTTCACAATGCCATCTGTCTCAGATGCCAGCAAAAGGGCCATATCACCAAAGCTTGCAGAGCGTCCAATCTGACACCCTACCAAGGGAAATAGCAGTAACACAGTGGGAAGCAAGGACCGGCGAGAGCACCGACATACAGGAACCGGCGCAGAGACGAAAGATATCCAGAAGCCAGAAACATAAACCAGACCACAGTGGGCCACTTGGATGCCTGTGATGGTGACAAGTTCCATGTGACCGTGCATGTGGAAGGGAAGCCATGTTTGATGGAGTTGGACATTGGATTGTATTTCATAATCATCACCTGGCAACAACTGAAAGCCATCAAGCCGAATTCACCAAAAAGAACTTCACACCACAGAACATCAAATTAAATGACTACCAGGGCAATGCAATTCAAGTCCTTTGCAGAGCGGAGGTCAGCATACAGTTCAAAGAATTCCATAGCAAACTCCCCATCACAGTCGTCACAAGTAACCATCCTACTCTACTAGGCATGGAGTGGTTCAAACCCCTGGGACTGGGCATCATGGGACTCAACCAAATAAAAATGGATGACCTAGACCAGCTACTGGCACAATTCCAAGATGTCTTTGATGGGAGCCTAGGTAAATATATTGGCAAGCCAATCACATTCAACCTAGATTCTAGTATAACCCTGATTAGGTTTAAGCCCAAGGTTGATGAGCAATTAGACAAATTAATTGCCCAGGGAATCCTTGAGCCAATTGACCATGCCACGTGGGAGACTCCCATAGTCACCCCCGTGAAGCCTGATGGATCAATTCGCATATGCGCTGACTATAAGTGCACAATTAGCAAGGCACTACAGCAGAGCACATATCCGGTTCCAGTAGAGCAACATCTGTTGCACTCCCTGGGAAATGGGAACATTTTTGCAAAATTGGATTTAGCCCAGGCATATCAGCAACACCTCCGCAGTTGTGGTAGATGCCGCAACTGCGGAAGTTCAAACGATAGTAACACGATGGTCCATCTTCCTGATGGGGTACAACTATCAACTCATACACTGCCCTGGCAAGTCCCTCTGCAATGCAGAGGGATGCATCGACTCAGCCGATGTCCTGTGGATGAGCTAGTGGACGATCCTGCACCAACCCACAGCCTTTTCCTCATTGACTCTGGGAACACAAGCCCAGTAACCTCCAACGGAGTTGCCGAACACACAAAAAAGGACAGAATTTTATCCCAAGTCATGAACTGGGTGTTAAGGGGTTGGCCACAAAGACAGCTGGGAGAAAAATACTGGAATTACCTGACCAAACAAAAAGAACTATCAACTATCAAAAGGATGCCTGCTATGGGGGGAGAGAATTGTCATCCCTAAGAGACTGAGAAAACAAACTCTTGAAACACTGCATATCAGGCATCCCGGAATCATCTGGATGAAGTCTCTGGCCCAGAGCTATGTATGGTGGCCAACGTGGACCAAGATATCACAGAATGGGTGGCTACCAGCACCCCTGCGCACGCCTCCCAGGGAGTGGGAAACCCTCAAGAGCCCATGGTCAAGAATCCATATTGACTTTGCTGGCCCAATGGGAGGAAAGTCATTCTTAATAATTGTGGGAGCATATTCAAAGTGGCTCAAAGTGATACCCATGGTTGTGACGACCACCAAAGCAACCATCAGAGCCCTGCAGCAAGTATTTGCGACCCATGGATTACCGGACATACCAGTCTCCAACAACGGCCCACAACTGACAGCAAAACATATGGAAGTCTTCCTAGCAGAACTGGGCATCAGACATGCCCTAGTGGCACCCTATAGCCCGGCTGGGAATGGACAAGCTGAACAAAGGGTGAGGCTGACCAAAGAAACCCTCACCAGGATGGGCCCAGGGGACTGGCAAGAAAAGATTGACAAGTTCTTATTAGTCCAACACATCACACTATGTGCCACGACAAACTGAAGCCCCACCAAACTATGAATGGGGAGGAAACTGAGGTCACAACTGGATCAACTGCACCCCCAGTACTGCCCAGAGACACCCTTGGACTCTGCCCATCAACTTTCAGCTTTTGTACAGGAAGACCTGGTATTCGCACTAAACCACACCAGTCACCCTAGATGGGTGAGAGGACAAATCGTGGAAATCACCGGTCCCAAGTCCTACCGAGTAGACTTGGAAGACGGCCAGGTCTGGAGAAGGCACATCGACCAACTTCGCAAGTGGTGGGGAGATGCCAGAATCTGGGAGCCAGAGGCCGCCCCAGAACCGAGGGAACAGACAACCGGATGAGGGAGACCGTCCCTCCACCACTGAACCCGCGGTCAGTGAACCGGTCCTGCCACTAAGCTGCTGAGACACCCTATGCTCATGTCCGGGGGGAGAACGTGAGGACTTATCTTATTCCGGCCGAGTCCAGCGAAGAAACCCAGTCCGAAAAGCGGGAGACTCGACAGTAGACATCCAACGCAGTAATCCCATGAACAAGTCCAGAAACACAACCCATGATGTACCACAAGATAATCCAGTCCGGGGAGCCGGAGATGCAAGGCCCAAAGCAGCACCCTCTACAGTTCCAAACCAGGGACCTGGAGCAGTCACAGGTCCGTCTGCTTCAGACGAAGTCTCCGGAACGACTGAACTGCGCAGGTCTAGTAGGACTGTACGGCACCTCACCTACCTGCGTTACTATGTCACTTTTGGACAGTGCTCCTTCTAGGAGGGGAGGGTGTTACGTACTGGTATGTCCCCCTTCTTTTGCATACCCGCTGCTGATTGGTTAATCAAGCGGCGGGAAGTTTAAACAACTGTCATTGGGCGACAGTCTGCCGGAGCTCTTTAAAAGCCAAGCCCCAGCAGCCTGCCAGCCGCTTGTTACTGTATCTTTAGACTAATAAAGTGCTGAATGGACTGCTGCTTGCCGCCTCTTCTTTCCCTGCGCCGAATCTAACAGTTACGTTTATAGCTCAGGGTATAAAACAAACTTAGAAATATTTTCTTTTTTTAAAGGTCAAACAGCATATTGTAGGAAGTTAGCACTCACCCTCTCCTAGAAGAATGAAAGATTTTAGGAAATATTAAAAAGGCAGAAAATTATATTTCCCTGGATGAGAAATGGAGAAACATGTTTTAAAGACAAAGCAGCTCCCTGCAATTTCCTGCCTTCCCCCAACCTTTGTCAATGGGCCATTAAGGCCTCAGCCAAGCTCACTCATCCCACCCCCCTTTTGTCAATGGACCATCATCTGCAACACAATAGGACCCATCTAGCAACAGAAACTCACCACATGGTACCTGGGAAGATTACATCAGCCAGCAAGGCTAGCCAAGACCCCCGCCCCCTGGGAGTCTGAAACCAATCAGGATACCTTTCTTATACAGGAACAGGAAACTCTGAGCTGGGGCACAACAGAGGGCATAAAACCAAGGCGCAGCCAGCATCTCATCCCTTGTCTGCTCAGGAACTCAAACTGTGTGATCCTGACCACCATTAAACCATCTTTCCAAGCAGTCTCCATGTTTCCACTGTCTTTTCCCCACTTGCAGCTGAACCTAGAAGGAAATTTCTTCCAACAACATGGAAGCTATTTTCTTTTCCAAAGGCATGGCCTTTGAAAACAGCAATGTTCCCAAAAGATAATTGAGCGAGACTGGGAGTATTGCAAATGCTAAATTCCTATGATCTCACAGGCACCAGGCTGGAGATGTTGGGATAAAACTCCTTGCTTACCAAGTTCTTCCTCCGTTATTGGTAGATAGTGATCCAACAATTCTTCTGATTTCTCCAGGACTGCTTCTACCCCACTTATGGCGAGTTTACCCATTCTTGTGTCTATGATCATCTCTTTGCCATCTTGGACAGCTTTGGCTACGGCTTCTTTGGCATCTGCTACTTTGGAGGACACCAATTCCTGTGTCTCAGAAATAACCTATGGAGATACCATTAAACAAGCTGCAACATTCAGTGTCTTGGGAAGTGGGTGTAATGTAGTTCTAACCATTATTTTCTTAAGGATTATTCTGGGTAGGCAAAAAGTCATCCAAATCTTAGGTTGTCAGAATCTATATTTGGAAAACAAGCAATATGTCCCTTCTATTGCTTTTGAGATCAACTTACTCCCCCAGCTGCTGCTCTGTTCCAAGCTACGAGATCAAATAAATCAATACAATGCTGAAATCAGATTTTACACAAGTTTTCATTCCCGGATCAAGTGGTTTCTAATTTTATATCCTAGTGTATTTTTGGATGTTTTCCTCATGCTCTTGATCAGAAATAAGAACATTGGATTACTATTCCCAACATAAGGCAATTTTAAGACATATTAGAGTTGCACCCCCAAATCTCTAGAGGGCACCAGGAGATTTCCCCCCCCCCCATCAACAGTAATATTAAGAGAGAGAAGTAAAAATAAGAAACTCAGTTTACCTGGTCAGCTGTCTGATGGAGGAACGGCAGGTTCTCCTCAAGTTTATCCAAACCCTTGGAGGCATAGTGGCTGGCTACTGAAACTACAGAGAGGCAGTCTTTAGTTTATAGGCCGCAAGACTTTTGACATAACATCTAAAAAGTGTTAACTATTTTTAGAATTCTAATCAATAATCCCTGAATCTTCCTTCTCCCCTCATTACTTTCCATTTAAATTTCTCATGGTATAAACTTCTGCAAGTTAAAGTAGTTAATTAACTGTTGCAGTTTACAGAAAAAATATTCCAGGCGGCCATTCATTCTTTTATACTTTTATATTTGTGTATTGCCCATCCCACAAAGACGTGACTCTGAGTGGCTTTACAAACATTAATGTGGACCTCAGAGGCTCATTTCCATCCTTTCAAGAAATGTCACATTCTAACACACCTCTATATAGTATTACAGCAATTCCTGCAATTCAGGTACATTACTGAAATGACAGAAATTACAATATTGACAGGTAAATACAGATTCTCTGGGACAACCTCCGTATTGAACAGGAGTGAGAAGAGAGGAAAAGATAACCAGATCCTAGAGTTGGAAAGGATCACTGAAGTTCCCATGTCTCACTTCTGCTCAGTGCAGAAATCCACATGAAAGGGGATTCTATCTAATCAGCCCTGGAAGATCCCCCCAATGGAGTCAACTACTTTTCTGGGTCATTGGTCTCACTGTTGAGATATATGCAAGACTTCAGCAACACATCAGTAGATAGAATTCCTCACAATCTTTACATATGTGAACCAGTCCCAAAACCTACAGTGAAAATAAGCCCCAAAGACTTGCTGTCTCTTTCTACAAAGAGAAAATCTTGAGAATAAAGGCAGTGAGCTTACCTTGGGGCTCAAGCTTATTCAGAAAAGGTTGAGCACTACTCATAGCCATCTCGGACACCTGCTTCACACTCTTCTCTGCTAAATCCAAGACGACTTTAACATAAGGGTGGCTCTCCTTAGTTGAGGTATAAACTGAAGCTGCCATTTCATAAGTGGAGCTGACAAGAGGTAGGTTGGTAGCTCTTGAAAGAACATCCTGTGGGGTATGATAGGAGAGAAGGTTAGTAAATAAATCCAATATTCAAATGTGACTATAGCTAATACCGATAGAGGCCAGGTTTCCTTGAGTATCCTCCGTATGTGTTGGGACTATAACTCCCAGCCTTATATGACTAACAACTCTTCTAGCAGAAAGTTCTGGAAGTTGTGATCCAGAACCAAACACAATAGATGAGGATTGGTTTGGACACAATTGTGTTAGCAGTACCTTTGGATAACCTTTCTCCCCAACCACACTGGGTCAATTCACAACATTTTAGCATTTGTTGGCATAGGCACCAAAAACATATAATATGTAGATTATTATACCAAGCAGCTATCTAATATATTATACTTCAGAATTTGTTAATTAAACCACAACTACACAACCAATTGTTCACTGTCTCGATACTCAACATAGGTTAGCACAAAAGAAAAAAAATTAAGACACAGAGAGCACATAATGCCCGTTGGAACCAATATGCCCTCACATACTCTGCTTGGGTATCTATGAGGCTTTTAGTCCACACGTCCTTTTTTTAAAAAAAAAACATAAAGAGGTTTAGAAAGTTAAATAGAAATTAAGAGAGAAAAAGAAAGCTGGCATATTACAAGGAAAACTCCAGCGTTACTTTTATGAAGTATCCTGTTGCACCACATAAAAATACAGAGGGAAATGAGTTTTTTGAAGGAACTATTCAGCTTTTGAACCATGACTGTTTTGCAACTGGCCACACTCACCCTGGTAGCAGATATTTTATGAATAGGCAAACTTCCGGGGATAGCCATTTTGTGAGTGTGTCCATTCCTTGCTTTCAACATGCTAAAATATGCCCCCAACTCAAAAGGCAGACTACCCATTAATTCCCCCTTATTTATAAATGACAATGTCAAGGATTCAATAAGCTTTGTCTGCTACAGTTAGGTTTAGTACATTCTAGGACGGGAAGTTAGGAAAGTCCTCATTGTAGAGTGGAAGAGAAATAGACAATTCCTAGAAAAACTGTGGACATTCCAGGTGAGAAAAAACACAGCTAGGACAGGCCACCCCTTCTGCCTTGCATATTGCAGGGCTCTGAGATACAGGCTGCAAAAATTCAGAAGCACGTCAAACTTCTATTTTCACTACCATCTAGTGGTTGCCTTAATTTTTGCAGCCCAGGCACCTTCCAATCAGTTTTTTTTTACTACTGGTGACCACCTGGATTTAATCACTGGAAGTTTCTTGGCAAGATTTTGGAAGTGCAAAGCAAGTCCCCGGCCCCCACTCCAATTCTACATAAATGGAGACTAGAACTTCTGCTATCCTGGTGTCTTTAGTGGTGCTGTAACCACTACACCAGTGGTTCTCGACCTTCCTAATGCCGGGACCCTTTAATACAGGTCCTCATGTTGTGGTGACCCCCAACCATAAAATTATTTTCCTTTGCTACTTTATAACTGTAATTTTGCTACGATTATGAATCGTAATGTAAATATCCGATATCAATATTCTCTGCTGTGGTAGAAGATAAGAGAAGCCCATTCTTGGGATTTTCATGCAGGGCCCAGGCTTCTT
>JANHFM010009029.1:343268-356418 GCA_032468115.1 Grayia smithii
TCTGCTTCTGCTAAAAGCAGAACAGACTCCTGGTCTGGAGCATGATTCCCAGGTTTCCAGGGGGCTCCTCATTCGCCCGGACCAAATCCTTGATCCGGAGCACTGGAGGAACTGCACCCAAGCCCGGGAGGCTCACTAACCCCTCTTTGTCCAAGGGGTTAGCTTCGAACCGGGAATGCAGCTGAAGGTCGCTGCTTTTCCCGGCTCTAACAGTACCAGTGAGCTGGCGGCCATAAAAGACCATCTTCGGCACTGCATTGCCAGAACCGGAAATCCCAAAGTTCTTTTGTTGACAGCAAATCTTTAGCCAGTGGTTCACTTCTAGAATTCTTTGTTGCCAGATGTTGTCCTTTCATTGGCAGTACAGATGAAAAAACTACTTGTGTACCTAAGTCCTTGACTTTCTTTCCTAGCTGCTCATAATCATTCAATATTGTTTTCAAGTCCTTTTTTGTGTCATTCGTCCCTACATGTAGTAGTAGAAAGAGGTAATAGTCTGTTGGTTTTATTATTTTGGTTAGGTTCTCAGCCACATCTTTGATTTTAGCTCCAGGGAGACAACATACCTCCCTAGATTAACTGTCTGGTCTAGAGACGGCAGATTCTGTTCCCTTGAGAATTGAATCTCCTATCATCAACACTCACCTTTATTTTCCTAGGGATGTTTGTGGTGTTTTTCTATCTATCACATTTGGTGGTGCTACTTTTTTAGGGACATTTGATGGTGCTTATTTTCTATGTGTCTGCATGTTTTCTTCTAGTGAGTGTCCATGATATCAATTGCTTAGCACCAGTAGAGCTGCTTCAGAGTGGGTTGGTTTGGACAGGGGTTTTGTACTAGGTTGGTGTTTTTTTCTCTGAGTGACATGTTCCCATCTGTCTTTTTCCTCTAAGGGGTCAACTCTTTTAGGAGTTGTTTGGTCATTATTACATTCAATTTGGGCATATTCTTTTTGCAAGGTTTGGGGTTTCTCATTTTGTAAATTGAGTTTCAGAGCTGTTAGAGTTTCCTCTAGACCCTTTACTTTTTCTACTAGTAACTTGATTAATTTACATTGGTTCATCTGTAGTTTGGGTATTCTATGGGCATAAGTATATACATGGAACATTTTCTGCAGAATACAATAATATCAGTTTCTTCTTCCATGAATGGATTTACAAAAAATAGTGAGTGAAAGTGTACAGGGTTTTATCACAGATTTTTAAAAGGGGAAAATGTCCAATTTGGAATACAGATCATTTAAAATTTAGAATTTGGGGGACTCAAGTCTAATTAAAGTTTAAGGTTCTAACATTTAAACGATGCCTAGTTTAAGGATTTAAAAGATTTAAGGTTTAAAATTTTAAGGGTATAGCAGATCATTTAGATTGTCCAGTTTAAATTTTTTTTAGCATTGAGTGTGACGGTTCATTCTTAGCCTGTACTGGAATGTTCTTTGATTGTCCCTTCCTTCTTGTGATCCTTTCCCTCCCTGCTTTCTTGTGGGCTTGATTTTTCTCTTACTTCTCTGCCTTTATACGTTCTGTTCTTGCTATTGCTTACTTGCCTTTGATTTTCTTTTGCCTTGTGACCTGTATTGTCTTTTTATCCTCCCTTCCTACTTGTTTTTCTCCTGCCACTATCAGGTATTCAGCTCTCCCTGCTTTTCTCAGTCCCCCTCCCCATACCTTTTGGTCTCCCACACTGTTCTGTTGCCATTTTCAGTCACCGGTTTGCTGATCCGCTGTGCTAAAATGCTCCACCAACACCAGCATCCTCCGATTGCACTGATGCTCTCCCAAGTTGCTTTCCACAGTTTTCTCAGGATCTGCTTCGTTGTGCTGCCTGTTGCTACCAGCTCTCCCATCTGCTGCGCTGCCGCTGCTTCTGGCTCCTCAGCCACGTAGCTGCCATTTGTGCTGCTTCTCCCAGCAACAGGACCGGATGGCCCATGGCAAGCTCGTCTCTCGTCTCCTCTCCACAGCCGGTTCTCCTCCTTCTCCTCCTCCCTGCTCCTCTCTCTCTCTCTCACCGGCTTGCCTTTTCCTTCTCTGCTGGCCATTGCTTTGCCCTCTGTCAGCTCACCTCTCTGCCCCAGAGATGCTTTTCTTGCTCCACGCTGGGCCCCACTCGCTCACCGGCTTGCCTCATTGTTCTCCACCGGTGTGTTTTGCCTCTCCACTCACCTCGCTTCAATGGGCCTCTGTACTTTTGGGTAGGCCTCTCGGGTGCAGCTGGGCTTCTCTCAGCAGGCCAAGTTCTCTGTGGATCCTATTTCCTCCTATTTCTCCAGTCTTTCCTCTCCTTTTCCTTTCTCCTCTTATTTTTCTTTCTTTATGATTTATCTTTCTTTATGATTTATCTTTCCCTCGCCACCTCTCCTCCTACCATTTATCTTACTTTGATAGCAACTTTTCTCTTCTTTTAACTCCCTGCGATGTAACTATTTCTCCTCATTGATGCCATCTTGAAAATGATTGCTGTTGTTGTTCCTTTCTAGTTATAAGCAAAATACTAGGGCATATTTTAGAAATGAAAGTTGAAGGAAAATCAGGCTGCTGATGGACTCCCTCAAAGGTTCATTAAAGTGAATTGGAATTCTGGGATTTGCAGTTCTAATTTTGTGTGTGCCAAATAATGAAATACTGAGGCAGACCTTGAGTTTTCTTAATATCCATAGTGGGTACTTGGTTTCAAATTAAAGTAGGGATTAGCACCATTATAAATACATTGATATTTGATAATAATACTTGCTTAGAGGCAAGTATTACCAGTATTTTTTCATCTATGAAAACCTTTACAAATTTATAAGATTATATCAGTAATGGGAACATAGTGTGGGAAGCCCCTCCATCCTAGTGAATGAAATATTTTGGGCAGGGGTGAAATTCAGCAGGTTTGGACAGGTTCTGGAGAACTGGTAGTGGAAATTTTGATTGGTTTGGAGAACTGGCAAATACCATCTGGCCCCTGATTGGGGTGGGAATGGGGATTTTGCAGTATGCTTCCTGTGGGGTGGGAATGGAGATTTTACACTATCCTTCCCCTAGAGTGGGGTGGGAGTGGAGATTTTGCAGTATCCTTCCCCTGCCATGCCCACCAAACCATGCTCACCAAGCCACACCCACAGAACCAGTAGTAAAAAAAATTGAATTCCACCACTGATTTTGGGGAATATTAAAAGAAGCAGAATATTATATTTCCACAAAGGAGAAATGGAGAAACGTGTTCTTAGAGGCAGAAAGCAATTGCAGTCTTCCTTCATAGCCTCCAGCAAATGCCTGAGGTCTTTAGAGATGGATATTTTGTGCCCATTGCGAAAGATTGGCCCAGCCTATTCATAAGCAAAATACCTTCACCTCCAATGATGGGATTAAAATTTATATCCTTCACCATCCAAATCCTAAAAATAGTACATCACCTTTGGGACATAATAGGATTAACCCACCACCATTAGAATAGCAGAAGACACAGAGCTCACTACATTGCACAACTCCCTAGAGGCATTTCAGACATTGCACAACCCCCAGCAGCATCACAGAAACCTATAAAGATCCATCAACTCATTCAATCAATTTGTCAGCTGTCATATGTTGGTACCACTCATCAATAGACAGAATCCTTCTTTCCAATCTGCCTCCATTTTATTTCCAGCACCTTTCTCCTGGCTTGGAACTGAACCAAATGGATTTTTTTTTCTACTATAAGATATTATTGAGTAGCATACAATGGAAAATAAAGCCAATTTGAAACCAATGAATAAATACTAATTTTACATATTTTCTTTTTGTTGCTCTGAACTATTGCTTTGTTTGTAAGTGATATTTTCCTAATAGTTCAGTCAAAAATTACAAGTTAATTGATGATATATAAAAATGTGAATAACTCATAAAGCTCAGATGTTGCACATTAAAACTCCACAATACCTTGTGATACTGTCAGCCAAGATATCATTCAGAATGGCAGGGTGGGGTAACTTTTGAGAGTACTGCATTATGTAGGTTCAGCCCAATTCACTTAGGATGTCCTAAGGCTGTGTTGGCAAACCTATGGCACGCGTGCTGGAAGTGGCACACAGAGCCATTTTTCCGGATTGGATCAGGCACGCAATCTGTTGCCAAACTTACCTGCAGCTGCACATGTGTGCAATTCCAGGGAACGAGCTGGTTGTCGGAGCTGTCCTGTGCATGCACACGTGTTTGAGCATGTGCGAGAGATGACTGGCGTGCAGTGTGCACATGCGCAGATGGTGCAGTTGTGTGCATGACAGCTCTGCGCATGCGCAGGTGAAATGGTTGCACACACAGTGCAGGGGGCGTGCATGACAGCTCTGCACATGTGCAGATGGCACAGTTGCGCGCACAGGAGGGAAATGTCATGCGAGCGCGCACAGCTTCAAAGCGTGTTCCTGTTTGACACTCAGTGCCGAAAAGATTCGTCACCATTGTCCTAAGGGGTTCAAACAGTACCAATAAGCTGTTTGAACCCCACAGGCTGCTTTAAACTGTAAACATTATGATTGAAACCTCTTTACAGTGCATAGAAATGAATGAAGCATCAGTTGACTAGAAAACACTAGTAAAATTATTGATATTCAAAGAATAAAAACAAACCAGGCCATATTTTAAAATTCAAATGAAACTAATAGTGCCCAAGTTATAAAAGAGATACAACATTTTGGTTTTATAAATATTAGGAGAGTTGAATATAATAAATGCCAGCAAATTAGGGAATCTGTGGGTTGCTCATCAATTCTAGTATGGAATGGAACAGGGTAGAATTCTCAAGCCATTGACAAGTGTTTCCTAAATCATCACATAGTGTGTGATCCCAGAAAACCAGTATAATACTACTTAATAAGCTGGTTTAGATCATGGATTACTCCAGCAAGGAAATTACATTTTATTGGCTGCTCTTTTGAGAGGTCTGGCTGTCTTGTTAAATTAGAAGTGAAATCTGGTGGCAGTTTAGATTAATTCTTTAGTTAGTGTGCCCATAATGTTTTGCATAGGAAATAATCAATTAGCTTGTCAGATATAAATGCAACATCTGCCAGGTGCAGTTTTCATTATGATTGGCAGATTAGATCAAATGACCATTCTCTAGCCCTTATTCTAAAAGGAGGAAGATAATTCTTCCAGAGATTCCTAATCCAAACTGAAACAAAATGTGGATGTGTAAATAACATGTTCTCATTTTAACATTTTAGTCTTTTCTTAGATTGTTGTGTTATGATTAAACTTACTTTCATTGATATCCCCTTGTTTATATCTGAAGTGCAAAGTCCCTTTGTTGCTCATCTATCTACCTATCTGTGATGTACAATGAGATTCAGGAGAGAAAAAAAGCAGGTTGTTATTGATGGATGACTGTCATCTCCTGGGACCTATGTCCCAGTCTGCTGAATAAAGGCATTAGTCTTGTTTGTTTATGTGTATGACTGCACAGCTAATAGATCCCTACATTCTTCTTATTATGTTCATCTCAGTAACCAAATAAATAAAGTAAACTAAATAGGGACATTTTAGTTTCCTGTAGGACAATGGAAAATTGCCCAGGGATCAATAATTTGAAGACTGACATGCAATGCTAGTTATGTGTCCTTTTTCTTTCATTGTAATCTTGCTGACATATGTGAACAACCCCCATGAGTGCATGCAATTATAATTTCGTTTCTGAAATGATCTCATAGGACTCCATTCAATTATTATTTATGCATTGGTAATAAATTGCGGGGTGGAAAAGACTAATACAATGGCATATCGCTAACCAACTGTTCAGAAACAGCCCAGGGCACCTCATGCCACAAATGCTTAATCCACAAATAGATATGTAGAGAAAGTACAGTTAATGAATACATAGCAATGCTCCTGTGGGAACTCTGCCACTGTTAAATTTGTAACCAATTAGTAGTGTTGCACAATTCCAGCAGAGTAACCCCCAGTCTCCATAGACCCAGTATACAGACTGAAATTAGTTTAAACAAATACCCCTTAATCACTTGTTCTTGGCTGGTACAGGGCTCCAACTGCTAAGTGTTAATAGCACTGGGAAATTCCAATTCCCCATGTCAAGAGTTTACACAAGCCCTGTTTGTGACAATTTGTATTCTGCATTCATTTTAATCACCGTGCCAAGGTAAAGTTTTCCCCTAGAAACAAGTGTGGTGTACACCTTTTGTTAGACTGTTATGTTATTTCTCTTTTGGCTTTCTTTGCAGTACAGTACAGAGTTTAAAAGATCACAGTAATTTGGATTGGATGGCTGGCAGCAGTTATAAACTAATAGAGCTAGATTTGAGTTTTTAACAACTTTCATAGCATATTGTTTTCCTTGATGATAGAAGGTTGTTTTGTTGTCATTCTTTTGCCATGAGAGATTAAACAGAAGGACCCAGGGCCCTTTTAAATCACTAAAATATTTATTCATGGGATCTTTGCAGAAGTTACATGTGTATGTTCTGCCCTCTACTGGTAAATATGTTTCTTACAACATCTTACTTTTTTAAGTTGACAGTTTATAGTAATTAAAGTCAAGTCAAATATTATTTGTGGTATAATTTTCTTATACCATGTATGGAAAAGCAGGTTTTTCAGAATATTTTATTGCCTTTCAACTGAAATTTATATTTTCAGATCTTTTTCCAGCTTGCAGAAAATCTGAACATACAAAAAATGCCACCCTTTGGTGATTCATTATAGAACAAATACACATTAATATGGGTTGTGGGATGCCTGTTTATATTAGCTATAGCAGTACTGTTGGAACTGTAATTTCACTTAATATTATTTTTCATAGTATGATTTATTGATTGACTAATTTTTTTGGTTGTTTGAGGTTCTAATTCGATATTGCCATCAGTCTTTGTGGATTGTGGTAGCATATAAGAATAGATAGATAGATAGATAGATAGATAGATAGATAGATAGATGGATGGATGATAGATTATATATGGATATAGACAGGCAGAAATAGACAGAGAAAGATAATACATAACAATAATCAGAAAATATCTTCAGCCTCAATAATAACAATGATGGATAGAAAAGAGTGTACCAAATTCTGATATTAATCATTTTCGGTTTCCTGCTAGAATGATAAATCATCTGTAAGCATGTAAACATATCTTATAGTATACTAGAACATCTTTTACTGAGTTCTAGGCACCTAGCAGAAGCAAACCTTTCTTATAGCATAACATGTGACCAGGTACAGTGCTTTGCTGTTTTCTGTGACATTGTCAGCTGGATCTCCAGCATGGGCTTTTCCTTTGATGCATGCTTGCTATTGACTGCCATAGTAACGGGGAGTGGGGGCATGAAATTTGCGTTTGGTAAGTGAGCTGGTGTGGTGAAGGCCCATGTGAACAAAAAGGGAGGTTTGTTCTCAAGAATTACTGTGCTGCTGAGTGGAGTTATTTATAACCAGTCAAGGACAACCATCCAAGAACTCTAGATGGACAAAAATACCTGAAGATGAGCTTCACATGACAGCCCATGTACACAGTCAAACTGAAGAAAAAGGATTGAGTTCAACATAGAACTGTAATCAAGCTGAGAGACTGCCTGTGTTATAAACGAAAGGAAAACAAAGCAGAGAAGGCTTACAAGGTGGCTGTTGATTTCAAGGAGAGCTCTCTGCCTCAATTGGGACAGAACAATGATCTTGTTTGGGCTGCAAAAATGGAATGCTTCTTGAAGGCTAAGGAGCTCTGGGGCCATAGCAGTTGCAGATCAGTGGTGACATGTTAAAACACTGACTTACATCATTTTAAGTTTGGAAGATGAACAGTTCTTAAATGTAGCTGATTTAAACACTGCCAAGGAGGTTTGGCTGAAATTGAGAAGTGTGCATGTGAATGCATCAGCATGCAATATTGTGCTATTATTGAGACAATTGTACAAAGCGTGACTGCTGCCACAAGAGAACATAGAAAAGCATCTGCTGCACATGCAGATGCTGTTTGTTGAATTAGAACAGTGTGGAATGCAAATTTTTGAATCTCAGAAAGTGCTGTTGGTATTAAATAGACCTGATGAAACATGGGACATTGTTTCAGCCATTTTTGAATATAAATCAGAAAAGGAATTATGTATGGAAGCCCTTAAAGCCTGTTTGATTTCTGAAGAACAAAAACACAATTTTAGAAGAAAGAGCAAAGCAACAGATTGGATGTCTACAGAGAACAGAGCAACAGAAGAGATCAGATTAGGACTTGGCGAGGCACGCGTTGGAGATGGTCGAAATCGACCGTCCGCTCCCGTGATCTGTAAAAACTGCAAAAACAGCAACGATCAGCTGTTTTTCTGCAGTTGGAAGCTTTCCCCTTGGGAAAAGAGGGGGAAGTGAGGGCTCAGGCATAGGTAGAGCTCCCCAAGAGCCCCAGAATAATAATTCTGGGACTCAGAGGGTGAGAGCTCCCTAAGTGCCTGAATTCACTATGGATCCTGGGAATCTCCTGCTTTAAGCAGGGAAAGACGCTACAACCATCCCTGCGTTTAAGAAGCAACAACAAAACACAAAAAAGCAGGCAGAGCGAAAACGGGAGCAACTGTAACTGCAAGTAATTAACTTTAACTCAGAAATTTCAACTTTCTTTCTTCAAAGATTATCCTGAAAGGGGAGGGAAAATGGTGCCTGAGTAAGCTTTAACAGGGCGTGAAAGCGAAAGTGACAGCGAAAGTAACAGTGAAAGAGATTGATAGTGCTGTCTAAGACTTTTAAGTATATTAAAAGGAAGAATCAAAGGGGAAGAATTAAACATAAGATCACAGTACTGAACTTAATTGAAAAGTAACTCTTGCAAAAGAGATAAGAACTTGATTTACTGGGTCTATTGGTGGTGGAAAAGTGAAAAACGAAAGTTATCAAATTGAAGAAATGGCGTCTAAATCAGTGAAATCCGGCATTTCTAAGAGCACAGGAGGCTCACCTGCACAGCAATCAAAATTGCAGACTCTGATAACAGCTGCCCCACTACAATCACAAACAATTACATTAAAGGATTTACAGGAAGCTTTAAAATCGCAAACTGATAACATAGAAAAAACACTGACGCAAATAAATAAAGATATATCATCAGATGATATGGCTGAAATTGAAGAATCTATCCAAACTCAAAACAGGGAAATAAGAGAGGATATTGTATTGGCAATTCAGGGTCTGGCAAAACACATTGACCAGATGGATGAAAGGGTGGAAGACATTAACCAGAGCAACCTAAATCTGGAAGAAAAAATGATTGATACTCAAAATAGGGTGGATAAATTGGAAGAGGAAGTTTTAAAGTTACAATATAAGGACATGGAGTTTGCTCTGAGAATAAGAGGACTGAAAGAAAATAAAGGAGAAAATTTGGAAGATATACTTGCAGATGTCTTTGCAGAAATACTTGGAGAGAAACAAGAAGATGTTTTAATAGACATTGAAAAAACATATCGTGTTAATTCTTGGATTGCCAGGCAGAAACAATTGCCAAGAGGTATTGTGATTTACTTCTCGAGGAAGAGGATTAGAAATGATATCATCCAAAATTTCTACAGAAACAGATTTCAAATAGCAGGAAAAGATGTTTTAATATTGAAAGAAATTCCATCAAAAATTTTAAGGATGAGAAAAGAGTATACTTTCCTGGCAGATGAACTTAAAAACTGACAGCAGCAGTTTAGATGGGATATACCAGTTGGAATAGTGGTGAGCTACCTTGGAAAAAGACATCGACTTAATACAATTGAGAAGGCAAGAGATTTTTACACTAATGTACTGAAAGCTGGATCTCCACCATCACCAGAATTTAATAGAAGGAAAGAAGAAGCGGTAAGAGAGGAACAAAAGGAGGTAAACAAGCGCAAACTGAAGAATTGCTTCTCCTGACTGAAGAAGATTTATAGCAAATATCAGTTACTGAACAGTCTTTGGTGCTGCTAGAAGAACCAAAAGAACCTATAGAACCTAAAGAACAGAGATTGACACAAGCAGCAAACTAAAAGAAGAGAACAAGAACAACAGACACAGCAATATAAAATTAGAGAACAAAAACTGAAAAAAACTGAAGCAGTGGGAGGAGCGAGGCCAAAGATGTGGATGCAGTTGGATATGCAAGAAGTGCTCCAAAAGCTTCAAGGTGTAAAGAATGGCAACTAAATTTTTAACATGGAACGTTAATGGCTTAAACTCACCGCAAAAGAGAAAAAGAATATTTCACTACCTGAAACAATATAAAAATGATGTAATTTGTTTGTAAGAAACACATATTAGAGTAACAGATCAAAAGTATTTGATAAATTCTAGATTGGGTACACATTTTGTGGCATCTGCTCCAGACAAGAAGAATGGAATAGTTATATATTTAAAAAAGGACTTAACAGCTAAATTAATTGAAGCAGATACTCAAGGAAGATATCTTATAATTGAACTTTTAATAGAAGGGAAGAAAATACTTTTAATTGGAATATATGCACCAAATCAACAACAAGAAAAATTCTATAGACTTTTACATAGTAAAATAACTCAATGGGATTATAAATTGTATATCTTAATGGGAGATTGGAATGGAGCATTAGATACACAAAAAGATAAAAAAGGATCTTTTCAAGGCACCCGAAATTGTGCTAGGTTGCCTAAGTCTTTTTTTGAGATGATGGATGATCTGGAACTGAGAGACATTTGGAGAGAACGACACTATGATGAGAAGAATTTTACTTTTTTTTCAGACAGACGTCAATCCTTTTCTAGGATTGATTTTATACTAATTACTAATGATTTCCTTTCTAGGGTACAGAAGATTAAAATATGTCCAAGAACTTTAACTGACCATAATCCAGTATGGATGGAATTGGTTCAGGAGAGGGAGAAAGAAGATCTTGGAGATTAAATGAAAATTTGTTTAGATATGAGGAAAATGTGAAAGAATGTAAAAAAACAAGTGAAATAATTTTTTGCCATGAACATGCATAAAGGTACATCAATGGAAATGGTTTAGGACGCAAGTAAAGCTTATATGAGAGGAGTTTTAATATATCTAAATAATAAATATAGTTGCACACAAGAACAAAGGCGAAGGGAGATGAAATAAAAAAGAAAGAGGGGGAACTTATATTGAACCCAACTGATAAGAAAGTTAGAGAAACAATAAATCTATTGAAAGGGCAGTTTAACATGTTGATGGCAGATCAGGTGGCAACTAATTTACAATATGCCAAACATAAAACTTTTCATAATGCTAATAAGCCAGGTAGATGGTTGGCTTATTTGTTAAGTAAGAAACAAAAGTCACATACTATAGAAAAAATAGAATATAAAGGGAAAGAGGTTTACCAAAAAAATATTATTCAGAAGGCATTTTCATAATTTTATTCAAAGTTATATGCTAGAGATACAATTCAAGGTATAGATATAGACAGATATATACAAGAGGCGAACATTCCTATAGTTACACAGGTGCAAAGGGATGGAATGAATAAATTAATAACCTCTGAGGAAATTATTCTAGCAATTAAACAGTTAAAATGGGTAAAGCACCTGGAACAGATGGATTGACAGCCTCTTATTATAAACATTTACAGCTAGAAATGGTGGAACCTCTTAAGGAGTTATTTAGAGCAATTCAAACTGGGGGAGAAGTGCCACCATCTTGGAGAACAGCTTTTATATCATTGATACCAAAGGAAGACCAAGATCTTAGTCAGCCAAAAAATTATAGACCAATATCTCTTTTAAATACTGATTATAAGATTTTTGCAAAAATATTAGCAAATAGACTAATGCCAGTTATGCAACAGATGATTCATAATGATCAATCAGGGTTTATAAGTGGAAGATAGATGAAATATAATGTAAGACAAATTGTAAATTTATTGGAAAGTCCCTGCGGCGCTGATCTTTTTGGATGCGGAGAAGGCATTTGACCAATTGGATTGGTAATTCTTACTGAAGGTAATAGTAAAGATGGAATTTGGGGATTATTTTACACAATGTATTAGGGCAATATATCAGAAACAAACAGCACAAATAGTAATTAATTAATATCACCCTTCTGTGCATGTCCAAGATGGCGCTGGACTGCTGAGCCCCAATCCCAACGGGGGTGTTTTTGAGGCCTTATGGAGCACTGAGGGCTGCTTTTCCATCCTGCAGCCCCTGCCCCAGTTTGCCAGCACCCCGAGGGTCGGCAGAGCGGTTTTTCTCCACTCTGGAGGCTTTTCTGACCTCGGGGGGAGTTTTGGCATTTTGCGCTGCAGGGAGGGCGGCGGCGGCCGAACTTCCTGGTTGACGGCAGCGTCCGGGGCGGCTTCGGCAAGGTGAGGGCTTCGACGACATTGCCATGGGCCCTTTGGGGACCCGGACTACCCCCAGGTGCTGTTTGATGGCCCAGGGGGGACGGGGGGACCCGGGGGGGCCCACTGGCTTGGACGGCGGAGTCTCCATTGGTGGAGGCTGGAACGGAGGCGGCTGGAGCCAGGATGAAGTCGGCGGCGGCAACAGTGGCTATGCCTACTACCAGCAGGCAATGGTGGTGCCAGGCATTCAGGCAAGTGCCATCTAGCCTTCCTGGGCCGTTTGTGGTACCGTGTGGACCATTTGTGGGGAGTCAGGCCTTATTCTCCATCGAGCCGCCCCTACTGAGAACCAGAGGCCTCCTAGATTTGTTTGGAGGCTATTTTGCCTGTTATCCACCATCTTCACTCCTGGAATCATCTTTTACCGCTGTTGCTCTGTCCCATCTCCTTTACCATCTGTTTCAAACTGGTGGGAGAAACCAGCAGTTTTCTCTGTGGGGGGTTGAGGGAGCTGGTCCATGACTGAGGCTACTACCATCAGAGGTTATCTTCTCCACCATTATTGGTCACCGCTGTGAGAGGGCGGTGTTGGAGCTTTCCTTGAACTGGTCTTCGTAGCTGCAAGTGTCTCCTTTCCACCTTGTGAGAAAAGCGTGGATTCCAACTTTCCCAAACTGAATCCTGTACTTTTTCTCCCTCTGGATTTTTTAACACCTTGGACTCCTTGCCTATTTATCCATCTACACCCCTCGGATCTCGGACTTGGACTCAGATGTTCACAGCTGCCGGACTTCTTGGGCTGCGAGACTCCCCCCTCTCGCAGGCCTGGCCCTCCACTCTATTGAGGGCCTACCTTTATGACGGGTCTTGGGACCCCGAGAGGTGGCATGCT
>JANHFM010009030.1:222315-232577 GCA_032468115.1 Grayia smithii
AATCCTAGGGCTGTAAATTAAACTAGAAAATTGAAAAATATCACAGAAAAAAACCTGGGGCAAACCTCTTACATTTCCCAAAACTATATGAAATATCCATAAAGTCAAGAAGGTGCCAAGCTCAATTTAAAAGAGGTGTTATCCTTAGTTTTATGAATATTCATCTTTTTTTTGTTCCTTGTGGTTCTTATACCAGGACATTACTAAATTTATAGGAGAGGACTCTGCAGTGGTTGTAGCTATGTGGGATATGTACTGGTTGTTAGGACAAGAGTCAATCAACCATGAACCTAGTGAAAATATCTTATTAGTAGTAGATGTAGTGACTCTTTTGAAAAGTACTTATCAAATTTAGGATCAATTCAAACTTTATCACAGTTCTATAAGCATTGTTATAATATATAAGTGGTTTCAAGTGTTGTGGTTGTTATCACAATTTTCCTATAAAACAATGCCCATGAAAATTTCTACTGGTAATAAAAACTAAAATATGTAGAAATACATTAATTACAGGCAAACGTTTTGAAAGATTTGGGGAATACTATACTACATGTATGTAAATAGATACAAAACCAGGCTATGCCCCAAAATAGCTTTGGTGACCTCGGCTCAAGAAGTATTTTACAGAAACGGAACAGCTGGTAAAGACGAATAGTTAACATATAAAGACTTGCTAGCAGAGGAAAATTGGGACTTAACCTGAAATCAAGAGGACAATTGACTATAGAGGGATTCAGTTTTCAGTGGTTTTCATATGCACAATTAAGAAAAAAGATTAAAAAGTACAAAGATTAGACGTGTGATTGCTAAAATGTACAAATGTCTGCTGCAATTTGAATTAGAGGAAGAGCATGTTAAAAAATAAAAGATAAAATGGCCCAAGAATTTTGGTTATAATATCCAAATGGATCAGTAAGAGAGAATGCGGTTAGAAGATATAAAATTCCCATCGTCTTACAATTTAATAGATTTTTTAAAAATGGTATATTTTGATATATGACAGCAGACAGACAACCCCTGGGAGGCTGTGATGTCATCACAGGGTTTCCACAAAGGCTTGAATAAATGTTATGATTTAAATCCTGAATCAAGTCTTGGGAGTCCGTGATCTGTGGACACCGAAGGTATTTAAATGGAGTCCACTGTGAAGGGGGTCTAAGATATAGAAAGATACTTCTAATCACTATTGGAAATGTGAAAAAACATGAAGGGGCATTAATTATGCATGGTGGACTTGTGAAAAAGTGAAAAGATACTGCACACAAATACATTTAACAATGCAGGGAGTTCTAAAAATTGATATTCAGATGAAACCATAATTTACTAGTTAGAATTTATGGACACTCAGCTAGAAAAGGTCCAATAATGGAAGAGTAGATGATGAAGGTGGTTGTGTTTATATAACTGGTTAAATTGACTTATTTATTTATTTATTTATTTATTTATTTATTTATTTATTAATAAGATTTATATGCCGCCCTTCTCCAGAAGAACTCAGGGTGGCTAACAAAGGTTAAAAATACAA
Organism: Grayia smithii; assembly: GCA_032468115.1. NCBI lineage: Eukaryota > Metazoa > Chordata > Lepidosauria > Squamata > Grayiidae > Grayia > Grayia smithii. Next base: position 223,841 of record JANHFM010009030.1, read on the forward strand.
TAAAATGGTTTACAAATTTACGATCAAAATCAGATTAAAACATCATTAGAAACATTAAAACCCCTATTAACGGATCAGCCAATTTGATGAAATAGCCATGTCTTCAGGTCGCGGCAGAAGGAGCGAAGATCGGGAGTTGTCCGAAGCTCAGTGGGCAACCCATTCCAGAGGGTTGGCGCACCCACAGAGAACTCCCACCCCCTGGGGGCCGCCAGCCAACATTGTCTAGCTGACGGAACCCTGAGAAGGCCAACCCTGTGGAAACTCATGGGATGCTGGGAGGAAGTTGCTGGCAGAAGGTGGTCCTGCAAGTACCCCAGGCCTAAGCCATTTAGGGCTGTATTGGTAAGTATCAACACCTTGAAGCAGACTCGGAGGACCACCGGTAACCAGTGCAGCTTGCGCAGGAGAGGTGTCACACAGGAGTAACGGGGGGCTCCCATAACAACCCGCGCGGCTGCATTCTGGACCAGCTGGAGTTTCCTGTGCACATCAAGGGCAGCCCCATGAAGAGGGTGTTGCAGTAGTCTAACCGAGAAGTAATAAGGGCATGAGTGACTGTGCAAAGGGCATTCTTGTCTAGGAAAGGGCGCAACTGGCGCACCAGGTGTACCTGTGTGAAGGCCACCCTGGTCACGGCTGTCAGATGTCAGCCGTGAATCCAGGAGGACACCGAAATTGTGAGCCCTTTCTGAGGGAGCAAATACCTCCCCCCCATCAAAAGTGACAGGACTTCTAGAACACGAGATGCCGGCATCCACAGCCACTCGGTCTTGGAGGGGTTGAGCCTGAGCCTGTTCCTTCCCATCCAGGCCCGCACCGCCTCAAGGCATCGGGACATCATGGAAAGGGCATCCCTGGGGTGATCTGGGGTGGATATGTACAGCTGAGTATCATCGGCATACTGATGATACCTCACCCCAAAACCACGAATGATATCACCCAGCGGCTTCATGTAGATGTTAAAGAGCAAGGGGGGAGAGAACCAACCCCTGAGGTACCCCCACATGTGAGGGGCCTTAGGGTGGATCTCTGCCCCCTGCCCATAAAAACTGTGAGCGACCCGAAAGGTAGGACTGCAGAACAGTGCCTCCTACCCCCAACCCCCCGAGTCGCTGCAGTAGGATACCATGGTCGATGGTATCAAAAGCCGCTGAGAGGTCAAGTAGGATCATAATGGAGGAACATCCTCCATCCCGGGCCCACCAGAGATCATTCACCAGGGCGACCAATGCCGTTTCCATGCTGTGACCGTGCCTGAACCCTGATTGGTACAGGTCCAGGTAGTCCGTTTCCTCCAGGAATTGTGGGAGCTGCTGTGCCACCACGGACTCAACAACCTTCACTATAAAGCGAAGGTTGGAGATGGGATGGTAGTTGTTAAGGGAGTCTGGATCCAAGGCAGTCTTCTTGAGGAGAGGTCGAACCACCGCCTCCTTAAGTGCAGCAGGGAAGACCCCCTCCCTCAAAGAAACATTGACAACTGCCTGGATCCAGTCTCCAGTCACCTCCCTGGCTGCCGAGACAAGCCAGGTGGAACAAGGGTCCAATAAAACATGGGAGCACCCAGCCTACCCACAATCCTGTCCACCCACAATCCACCCACAACCTACCCACAATCCTGTCCAATTCATCCATGGAAACATTATTTTTGATTAAGAAGGAAACTACAACTAATTTTATAAAAGACTGGAAACCATATGTAGACTTTTCGCTAAAAAGGGTGAGGATGAATTGCTGATTTGGGGGTTTATAGATTTATTAATTTGAAAGGTTTGTTTATGGGAGGAAGGGAATTATGATATGCAATATGGGATAATGGACATGGTAACAGTAATGTTTTTAATTGTAGCAAATATTGGAAATCACTTGATATATTTTTCTTTTTCATTCTCTAATGTTATTCTTCACTTTTTCTTTTATCATTTTATAATTTTTTTCTATTATTTTATGTTTCTGTAGTTTTTAAAAAATATATATAAAATTTTCCTTTTATAAAACATAAAATAAAAATATTTGGGGGATCCTGTTCCACCCTGTGTTGTCAGGCTTTCTCCTTTCTAATTTTATCAATATATTTTGCCTTGCTTATGGATATTAATTCATTCTCATGTATGTCGGTCATTATTGGCAGGTTTAAAAATGAAACATGGACTAAGGAAAATTACCTCTTTTTTTTAAGCTCAATTAAATTATCTCAGATTAGAAATGTTCTCATGCTAACGATCTGAGTTCCAAAAAACTATTAAACAAATCAACATGCAGTCTTTAATTTTAGGATTATGTCCCAAAATAGATGAAACAATATAATCAAAGAAAAATATCTAGTATACTAGATACAAGCTTTCCCTTTAGGCTTCCTACATTTTCCTCCCCAAAATTGAATACTGTATTGCCAGTTAACCATAGGAAAGACAGAAAGACAGTGTGGGAGATTATGATGGTCAGCATCACAATGCCCATGATATTCCTGATTTCCATTGAAATGTATCCCTTGATACAAACAATCAGCAATTGTACAAACGTTTAAAATATATCCATTTATTATTATTATTATTATTATTATTATTATTATTATTATTTATTATTATTATTAAGGTAAAATATGATGAGCACCAAATCTCAATTGTCAATATTCTTAACAAAGATCATGCAACTTTAAGGCAAAACAATCTAAGCCTCATAAGATTTCAGGGTGCTCCCTTTCCCATTGAAGAAAAGTTTTCTGATTACTTTTGATTTGTTCAGCCATTGCATACTGTCCCTTATTTCATTCTGTTTAGTGGAACTGAATGTGTCTTCAGAGAAAAAAAGAAAAAGCAACTTAATTTTTACCATTTTGATTATAAATGTAAAAAAGGAGTTATTGCACAGAATTCACAAAATAGCATTTTCCATGAAATATTAGTACAACACCATACCAAAGCAATGTAGTCTCATCTTGCCTGCTTCTAATTAATTAGCAACAGACTGAAGCTAGATAGCTACATGGAGAGGTTATTTCCAGTGGCTATAATTCGATTATTATCATTGTTACTGTTCATGGACACTTACATGAATGATATGTAATAAAACTTATGTATAACTGTCCATGATATCTAGCCCAAGTGAGAGAAAGATGGCTTGACCATGGGAATGTATGGACATGAACATATACACAGTATACACTGAGCTGAGATAAAACTGATATATAGAAAAAATGAGCATGAATGAGATATTTACTGCATATTTACCTTGGGTAAAATTTGCCCTCTACTTATATGGAGATCAAGTGCAGAGTAGATGACTTATATACCTTTTCTTCAGCTGGATTTAGAATTATCTCTTTCTAAATTGCAATTTTTAATTTTCTGTCAGAGTACCTCAAGGGAAGGATACCATACATTTAAAAAGACATCTGAGAAACATTTTTCATTCTCTCTTGTGAGATTTTAAATGGAAAAAATATAAATCCCACTTATTTCAAAGGTACAAGTAAGTATGTTTAAATTCTTCTGTCAAATTGTTGGAATTGTAAAGTAATTCAACCCTGGTAGCATTGGCCTATTGAACATTTAAACAAGCTTTATCTAAAAGGGATTCCTTTCTAATTTAAATAAATTAGCAGGTTTATTTCCCATTGTATAATATTTAAAAGCACAGTTTTTGCAAAATTCCATAAAGTAACTTACTTTCAGAATCACTAAATAGGGAGATGCTCACAAGTTTCGGGAAAAAATCTGTGTAAATATGAATTCTGATTTCAGTTTAAATGATTTAAGCATTTGCTTAGTGTTCTGCTGAAATTATGATAACTTAAATTTGGTTGTATTGTGCCCATTTCTTCAGATCTTGTACATATATTACTTCTGACTGCAGCCATTAATCAAAATCTTCTACAAAAGATTTGAGTCTGTGCACTACTAAAATAACATTTTTGAACCATAATTTGTCCTTAAAACTGGACAACAAACAGATAATTCAGCTGTGTTTCAAATAGGCCATGATTAGATTCATTCATTTTTTGAAGGACAGTCACTTCGATATAAATCGTAAGGTATGTCATAAGAAGGTTGCTAGATGGATGAGATTCCATCACCAAAATGTTACACTTCAGAGGATATGTCTAACAGTCTGAAGTATGAGAACATCAAAAAAATTTTAAAAATGAAAAAGTCAAGCAACTTGTTTCACACCCAGGAAATTGTAATAATGAAACTAGTATGTTTCTCCCATGACCTTTTCTTTCTGCCATGTCCTATGAGATTGCCCTCATCTCATCCTCATCCTATGTCTGAGGCAACTAAAAACCATCCTGTTCTAGTATTAAAGTACTGTTTGCCCCCCTTCCGTAGGCAAAAATCATGATAGTTTTACAACCCAGTACAGTCTGATATGTTTCACATCTACTAAGTTACCCATACTTAGAGAATGAAATCAGAATATGGTAACCACTTTTCACTGGTTTGGGCACCCTCCCACCTTCTCTAATCTATAAGCATTGAATTTCATACTGGTTTCAATAGTAGAAATTCATTTTTTTTCTTCAAATCAGATTCTCTCCTTGAATCTAATTGGTCCTAAGTCTGATTCCTGACTAGAAACTAGGACTGGTCCAAATAGCTGTCTGTGCAGTTAATGGAGAAATTCTCACTTTATAGTATCCACATACCTGTAGAATATTCTTCAGGATGCTCTTGAAGATTAGTTTACCACTCTTCCATAAAAGTGATAAATCCATATCCAAATACAGAGGTGACAGATGTGAAGATGGTGTGGTAAATTGGCAGCATAGTAGTTCTCTCTCTCTCTCTTTCTCTCTCTCTCTCTGTCTCTGTCTCTCTCTCTGTGTCTCTCTCTCTGTGTGTGTCTCTGTCTCTGTCTCTGTCTCTCTCTCTCTCTCTCTCTCTCTCTCACACACACACACACACACACACACACACACACAGTCAGAGCTGAAGAAGCTTCTTGGATGAGAAGCAAAATGTCTTCAAAGTAAAACCAGAAAGTCCAGTTGCTTTTTGGGGAAAAAAAAGAAAAGAAAAGCACCTTTGGGACAATCTTGACCTGGCTGACTGAGAATCTCCATAGACATTTAAACTCATGGCAGTTGCAAAATTCATAACTGGAACTCCCAATTCAAGGCTCTATAGTGTGGAGTAACTATACTACAACCAATTCACCAGTCAGCTAGGATTCATTTGTCCTGCTAGAGAAGAAATAGAATACAAGTGAATTTGAATTGTCTCTGGGATACAATGGAAGATCAGAGAAAAATCTTGTTAGTCTAAAGAAGCTTGATTTATATAAAGAGGGGAGACCTTGTTAGAGGCTTAGTTTATCAAAGGAAGCAAGATATGAGAAAATGTTTTTAGTTGGATTATTCAGATAATAAGATTAGTAATAATCATTTCAAGATGACAGCAGCATAATTCCAGAGTTGATACAGTCACTTTTTTATCATTGTTTTCTTTCATTGTGATTCTATCGAGTTAATTCTGGCCATTCTAAGTGGGGAGTTCTATTGGGATACCTACAACATTCAACCCTGAATCATCATGTACTCCTGTACTAAATTAATCTAGTTGAGTCATAGTTTTGTAGCTGACAAGGACTGATGCCAAAGATGAAGGATTTTTGAGCAACACAAAAAATGTGTAACATATGGTGGAAAGAAAATTAAATGTTCTGGTCTAATGAGTCACACTTTCTGAAGATATGGCACTTTCTTTATTGACAGGATTCCTAGAAGCTTGCTATGGATAACTTTTTTAACTGTTGCAATGTTCAATAAAAATAAAATTGGAAGAAAGCTCTTACTTTTATTGTGATGTCCCAAACAAGTCAAACAATATATGATGCATACATATGAACATATGAACAAATACTTTGAGCTTTCTATCGATTGTAGTACAGTTGGACCTTGTTAATAGTATGGATAATATTCCATCATGTAACTATAGAGAATGAACCACAGAGAATGAGTAACTTGCAGCATGAGATTGGCGGCATATAAATTTGGTAAAGAAATAAACTGAGTTCATTAAAGGTAAAGTTCCAGAGCCCCAGAAAAACAACAATAATGATTAACAAACCTAGATGGATAAAACAGACATAAATATTCTTGATAAATAATATAGAATGAAAATGAGACACAGTGGAGCATTCATCTTCTTTCCATACTTCCAAAAAGTATCAGTGTTACTTCCCATTGATTCTCCTGATTTGTTGTTGCAAAATAGCAGGTGATGGTGCTTACCTGGTCATGCTTTGCAGGTTTGTCCTTCTAGGATTGCAAAGCTCCATTAAGTTGTTTTTGGACCTGGCTGATGCTCTCATGCCCTTGGGGGATCAGGTTCAAGCACTTATTGTCCCAAGGCTCTCCCTAACTGTGCTGATGGATCTCAGACAGCTTCACCTTTCATACGCAAGGTATGTCCCTCAGCAGATCTTTCTTTTGTGTCTTGTCCATTGGGGAGAAAGTATTGTGAGGAAAAGGATGACCAAGTAAAATGAGAGCACTTGCACATTTTTGTGCATGCACAAAATGGGAATCATATATTTCAAACTACTGATAACCAAATTGTGCAAAAATGGAAACACGTTTTGTTTATGTTTATACATCTGAGATATGAGAAACCATGGATAAGAGACTTCCCATAAGAAGGCTCATCTGTATCTGAATCTGAGTGAAGTCCTTAAAACCTTTTGATCAAATCACAAAACTTCAATTTCCTTTAAAAGGAGTCTGCTTCAAAACTGATTCAGAAGAGACGTTATATATATAGATATAGTGCATATCAACCCAAATGCATCTTTTCTGAACCCATGGAAGGTCTGCAATGACTCAGCATCAAGTAGGAATTATTTCTTTGGCATTTTAAAATTCAACCTATGCGTCCACTTTAGACTGGCAGTTCAAGATGCAGTAGGTTGCACCAATGTTATAAAAACTCAACATAATGACATTGATTTTGTTTCGAAAGATAGAATACCTACCACTAATTTTGGATCTAAAATGAAAGCAGCAGCTACAGATGGCAAAATGGAATATGCATTGTTCAAAACTGTAAGCCTTGGACAAACAAATTGGAAAAATTACATTATAGGTGCAAACATGATTTTCAAGCACTTGAAGTTGCTTCAGTCTATCACAGAGAAGGGGTTTCTTCACTTCTAGACATAAATCACTGTTCACTGAAATTGCTCTACTTCCAATGATACTCTTCCTAAATTGAATGTTAGTAAATCTCACAGAATTGACTCAATCAGATAGATGGGAAAGAAATGACATTTGAGATGGTTTCTGTCTTCTGAAGGTGTGAAGTCACTTGTGCCTAGCTACTTATTCATTCTGAGTTTGCCATTAATAAAGAACAGGAACAACCTAAAAGCTGGCTGTATGACTAGTTTGCATAGTTCAACTGTTTACAATGCAGAGCCAAACATGTTTCCACAAGAGTAAATCCTTAGAAATTTACCTTCTCAACCTTGGCCACTGGGAATTGAAGTCCACACATCTTCCAGTGGCCAAGGTTGAGAAACACTGCAATAGAGTCATCCAAATAGATGGAAGGAAATATATCATCCCTCCCTAACCCACCCACCCCCCTTACTCCCTCCCTTCCTTCCTTCCTTCCTTCCTTCCTTCCTTCCTTCCTTCCTTCCTTCTCCTTTCTCCTTTCTTCATGTCTTACTGGAAATTTTGAAATAATATTCAGTATGAAATCTTATCTCATGTTCAAATTCTGGTCTTAATCAGGATCAATGACAATGGAAACTTCAGGTATACCTCAAATTTGTTCTTTTGCTAATCAAAAGAATGCAATATAAGGGTTTCATTGTCATAGTAGTTTCTCCAATAATTCAACAAACTCACATTGAATTCCATCATTGTAGTGTATGTCCATTCTCTGTCTGTGCTGTACTGAGAACACATGAATTAAGTTTGAATAATGTTGGTTGGTGCCTGGCATTAAATGTATGATTTAATGATGGATTTGCTTTTGAATAATCACAGAAATACTATTCCTTGTTGGAAAAGTGTATTTGGTATCAAAGGATACCATTTGGAAGGAGGGTCAGTCTACATCAGTTTCAGAGTAGCAAGCCATTGAAAAATGAAGCAAGATGGGTAAGGGCTAAGGTAAAGTGGTTAATGTATTTCAATGACACCAAATGGATCCTCTTTCTATTTCATCTGAGTAGAAACTTGGTGACTTCATCCCAGTCTACCTCACAGGTTTGTTGTAAATAAATATAGTAGAATAGAGCACTATGTATGTCCCTTGAGCTCCTGAACAAAGATGGGGTATCGATACTTATGCATGTTCATATGACAGGGAAGGAGTACATAAGCAATAAAAATATCCAGACCTTATTTCATGCACCTTAAAGTTGTTGCTTCTTTAAGAGCCATGTGATGAGTCAATTCCTGGGTTGTGGAGGAAGCAAGGATTGTAAGAATGGCTGGGAAACTGTCATGAAACATTAAAAATAAAAATTACATGCTAGCAGCCCAGCGGCACAGGCACCACCAATAGCCCTGAATCAGCCATTACTTTCCCAAATTTTATTCTCTCAGGAGATATGGTCCTAAATTTTGGATACCTTCTTTAAGTTAGCGCATTTGAGAATAGAATAGAATAGAATAGAATTCTTTATTGGCCAAGTGTGATTGGCCCTCCCATATTACCACCTCTTACAATACTAGACAACACAGTATCAACAGTAGAGACCTTCAAATTTCTAGGTTCTA
>JANHFM010009030.1:237500-248537 GCA_032468115.1 Grayia smithii
ACACAATTAAAGTTACAGAATACAAACTTTTTAAAGCAACAGTAATATATTACTCAAACCCAATACTAACCCAACATGAATAAAAGGGGACATTAGGACAGGGGCGGTAGGCACATTGGTGCTCTTATGCACACCCTTTACAGACCTCTTAGGAATGGGGTATCTCAAAATTCTCATAATTTCTAACTAGCAAGAACATCTCAGGCAGTCTAGATCTAGTTCTTGCCTTTATCATAGGCATTCAGATATTAGTTTGCTCCATCCAATTTTCTGCAGTTTCTTTTATCAAACTAGGGGGAAGGAGGGTTGGTGGAAAAGGAGTGAAGAAGAGTGACATTTATTGTCCTTAAAATATGTTTGGTATATGGTTCTCATTAACATATCAGTTTTGTATGCAGTTACATATGTAAATACTCAAGCATTCATTTTTCTGTGTCCAATTTTCTCCAATGTATCTTTTAATGCCATTTTCAAAGTAATAGATATTTCCAGACAGACATGAGCAGAAAACATGAATTATGTGTCTGTTCATCCTTAATGAATTCCACTCTGCCAAATAACACCATTTTATCTGAAAAGTAATACACTGTGGTTTTCTTTTACCTTTCTAGAGCCACAGTGGCCAACAGCCATCCCAATTGGAAATTGCATGAGCTCTAGCCAAATATAAATAGGAGATCCCAAGTTGGGGAGTTTCTCTTAAAAGCAACAACAATTATTTCAAACTGTTATGGAAACAGAACTGGCAAACATTTATCGAAGTGATAACTTGAATTGCGTTTCATGAACAACAATAAAAAAGAAAAGATTAATAGCATGATTCTGGTTTCTAGGTGCATGTGAATAGCTTATTGTTTATATTAACTAGAATGCCAAAAGAAACAACCAAATTTCTGCACAGATTAGCTGGTAATGGATATTCTGGGTACTTCTTTCTGTTATAGACAAAAGCAGACAAACAATTTAATTATTTGGGGAAAAGAATTTAGGTCTTCAGTTTTCAGACTGCAGAACTCTCTAAACTCTCAAGCTGCTGAAAAATAACATTCCTTTTTCCTGATTATTCAATGGATTTTCAGTAGGAATAACACTTCATCCCACTACATTTGAAGGAAATGGACCAGTTACATACAAGGCTGTCTACTGCTACTACTAGAACTACTAGTACTAGTACTGCCAAAAAACAATCACAAAAACAACAACAATGGATCATTGGATTATCTGCAAGAAATTCCATTGGCCTGCAAGCAAGAACTGGATGACCACTTTATAGATCAAGCACAACACTCCAGATAAGAAAGACAAAAATAGTTGTGGATAGTTAGACATTGCAATATATGAGAGAGCAAAGCAGAAAAAAAGAACTGTAGAAAATCACAAATACAAAGACCTGCAAATAAAAGTAGAACATTTGTGGTAAAAGATTGTACCGATAGTAATAGATAAAGATACTTTAAACAACATGAAATGATGACATCTGCCTAACCCAGTTCTGAAGTCCTTGCCAAATTCAGTCTAAACATGTGGCTGCCTGTGCACCCAACTATAATAACCCACAATATTTAAGATTTTTAGATTTATCCATTGCAGTGTCTGTCAGTTCTCTAGGTTCAATCAGATTTTTTAAAATCATGTAGAAAAGTGTGTTGGGTTATGTTCTAAAAATCATCTTTAAGACCAGACAGTACATCATCCAACTGAATGGCCAAAATTCAAGGCAAGAATAACTTCATTTTTTTTCAGGAAATGTGCAGCTCAAACTTTTTTTCCCAATAAAACAATGTTAAATAGAACATATCTTTGAAGAGAAAAGGTCATTCCATTTCAGATAATGGCATACACATGTCACTCACAGAGAAAGGACTGAACATTTTGTTGCTTGGGAAAAGAGAATTGTGAAGACTACTTATTCACATCTACCTAACATTTATTCGGGAGTTTACTTTTTTTTTTTTTTTCTAAATCGTGTGGTGAAAACTTTGCAGTAAAATTCTGGCAATTGAGTCTTAAGTGATTCAATGGTGACAAAAATGAAGAAATGAAACTGGATAATTCTTGAGAGTCGAGTGTTTATTGGCTTCCAGATTAACACTCTTGTCATATAACACGCTCATTTAAACATGCAAAGTACAGCAGTCATTTAAATCTAGTGTGGTTTCTGTAAATTCCACCCATGCTCTATTCAACAGGCAATGCTTAGAATAGTTTTCAATACCTGCTTCTGTTGACATTTGGAGCATAATCTCTTCTGAAGAACATACTGACACTGTGCCTATGCTTACAACAAAAAGATTAATGGCTAAAGACTTCCCTCCCTCTTTTCTTCTTCCTCTATTAGTTATCCTAGAACTAGAAAACATATTTTCCAAGTGGGTTGATATAGTTGATTCAAAACTTCAGATCTACAGACTGGATCCAATTATTTTGTGATAATTCAGATACATTCTGAAGTCTACTGTATTTCCATGGCCTTGAACAATATCTCCATAGTACACTGCTCTTTGCCTTTGGATTCAGGATTTGACTGAACCTGGTGCATGTCCCCAGTGTCTAATAGAAAATAAAAATCACTGAAACTTTATCAGTTGTTTAAGGAAAGGAACAGGGAAATATATTTTGGGGAAACCTTTTCCTGAAGGCTTTTATGGTTTTCATCATTGGGCCCTTTAAAACATGTCTGGCACTGATGAAGTAATGTCTGGCTATAATGAAACAATAGCTTTCCTTGATCTCCAGGGATAGTCAAATCTGAAGCATTCACATACATTCACTTTTTTGTGTTGCACAAGGCCAATACTTTTGTCTCTGCATTAATTTACAAATTCCACAAGCCTCCTTCCCAATATGATACACATATTTCCCTGCACATTTCTAATAATATTAAAATCTGTATAAACATTTGTTCTAGAAAGAGCAGTTCTTGAAAGTAATTATTTCCTAATCCAATGCATTTATGTGATTATGTTGCTCTAATGCATACATTTTTGTGTGGACCTTTTGTTTAGATGCATTTTGGTACTTTAAAAAAACCCAAACCTATATTATAAATTTTAGAAAAGTGTATTTTTTGAAAAATTCACAAGTATACTCTACTTTGTTTAGGAGAATGGATTTCAAAAGATGTAAAGGAAAAATACAAATAATACAAAATGAATTTGTCTTTCATCCCTCGTTTTCAGAATATTACTGACTGGATTCATATCTGTGTTTCTGCAGGATAGCTGGATATAAGTATGGACTGACCAATTTGTAAATGAGCAGGAGATGAGCCTGTGATTGAGTTTCCAACTATACAAAAGCCTCCCATGAAATTTTCTCCTTTGTTTCTAAATTGGCTCAATTTAGGGAGGTCTCCTTTAGCAAAGAAGCTACATATTTGGCAATAACTGCATGCGGCTGAGCAATGCAGGAGTAAAATGTATCCTATTTCCTATAGTCATGTAGATTCTTCTCTTTCCAAATTCCCCTGCTGGATAATTCAATCACTATGAAAGTTGCATGAGACAGTGGTTTTGATTTGCCGAGATCTCAGCTTTTGAGTTTAATTTACAGCAATTTCCTTTCAGGATTCATTAATTTGGACATGAAATTGCTACCAGACTAATGTGAGGGTGCTCAAAGATTCAATTTCACCATTGTGTAACCTGTTCCCCCAGTAATTCTGCCAGAGGCATGGAATATAGCAGAATAAAGGGATAAACCCTGTATACCTTAGATCTTTAAGATTCCTACTGCTTTGGATATGTATACATTTTTGTTTTAATGTTTTCGTATTAATAGCTGCGTAACATCATGTTAATCAACTACTTTCAGCATCCCAAAGAAAGGTGAATATTGTCCGTATAGGTGAGAGCCAAGGGCAAAGCCATGATATTTGCCTTTAAGAAAATGTAGACAAAGTTGTAAATGAAGCTGAAATATGTTAAAAGAACCATGATTTACTAAATAAACTTCTTTGCTAAGCCTGCATTACAAAGGGTTTTGTGTAGATTCATATTTTAAGCTAGAAATAGAAACTGCATTGCATTGTAAGGCTTAATATTCCTACAAAATACTACTTTTCAACTAACCTGCCTTCCACTTGGCCCAGATACACTAAATCTCATGCCTGATCCTTTTTCTTCCCTCAGTTAAACCCTCCCACTTGTCTTCCTTTTTATATTCTCAGGCATTCCTTTCTATGCCCCCTACAAGGAATTTCATCATTTCTATTCAGGAATATTTCAACTTCCCTGCTACATTGCTTATAGAAACCCTTTCATCAAATCTTTTAATTTTGCCTTCCAAAATTTTGCCTTCCAAAATTTGAGGGATAATCTCAAAGCTTCTTTTACTGTCCATGTAGCTTGAAGTGTCTCAAACATATTCCCTCTGTCTCAATCTCCTGTTTGCTTTATCAGTCAACCTGGTTTCCAGAGCCCTGGTTTCCATATATGTCCCTGATACTACCTCAACATGCTCAGGAGAAGCAATGTTCCTATCACATTTTATGGACAATGAGTAGCACAATAAATAATCAGCAGCACTCTGGAAACAGTCAGCAACAATCAGAAAACAGCTAGCAACAATCAGCCAGCAATTTCTACCTATCTGGCTTTACCACATTCATCTCCTTCCAATCCCTTCTCCCTCTCCCTCTCATGTTACTCATCCCCTCCTCACATTTCTCATCCCCTCCTCACATAAAACTCCCTTGTTTGTTCTCCCTATTGCTCACTCAACAAACTTTGTCCTATGTAAATAACTGTAAAAGCCACTTTGTCCACTCTAATGCAAACAATTTATGAGTGTATAAAAAGGAACAGAAAGCTAGATGCTACCCATGTGCATTGACTTACTTGTATAGGCTCCTGTTCAAATGTGTACAAGATGTTCTTCACCCAACCCAAAGACCTTCACCAGCTAAAATTGAGAAATTGTTTTCACTCTTCTTCCCATAGTGCTGAAAGTTAAATGACAAAAATATCACTGAGTAATATCTGGAGAAAATTTTCCTTGTTGTAAATCTTCCTGACAAAATTGTTCAGAACACCCCAGGTCCATCTGAGCAAAATGTGCACATCTGGTAGCATGTACATTTCCTTTGGAGAAAATGTAATTAAACAATGTCATGGAAAGTAAGATGGGAAAATTGGTAGTACTACTTCTCCACATTTAAACAAATAAAGGATCAAGGTCCTTGGGATATAAATTGTTTTAAAAATTGCTCTGAAATATTAAGATTCACAGTAAAGAGCCTATCTCGAGCTTAAGCTTTGCAGAAGAAATCTTTCTAAAGATGCCCTGGATTACAAAGATCTCTTTGTGAGAGAAAACCTCCTCTATCATCTCATCTCATCTGAAAATTAGCACACATACTCACTGTTATGATAAAGGAAATCGAGTTGCATCTCTTGGGGTTAATTTTTGAACAATTCCATTTATGACTTTTATGGCTGATTAGTACTACGGGAATTGCCGTGTTTGTAATTTTGTGTTTTGATTTTTTTTGACATGTCTGTCTGTCTGTCTGTCTTGCTCTGTTTTTGTTTACTTTGCTAGAGTACTCTTTTCGGGCCTGGAAATGCAGACTATAAATCCATTAAGTAAATAAATCAATGTACCTTTTTTAGACTTGCCATACTAATGGCAATAGTATCCACAGCTGAGAGTATTCTGTAACCCACAATGACTGACAAATACAATATCAACCTTCTTGTCCTTGTGGAATTCAGAAAGGCAAGGAAGGAGAATAAATTCTCACCTCAATAATGATGTGCAAATTGTTAAAGATTCTGTGCCAGATTACCCTTGGACAATGGTGTTCACACTTCTGCTGTGACTAAAGTTTCCCTGCTCTGGAAGAAAATACAGGTGTGAAAATATCTTAACACATGTTCGAATATATTTCTTATTAAGCTCTCTTTCTTTCCTCATGTGGATCATTTGCCTAGTGCCTGTTTTCGGATTTTAAGATAAATTCCCCACATTTAGTATATCTTAGTGATGAACAGCAGAAACAAATAAACTTTGTATTGGTTTTATTTTTCATACCAATTTTCATTCCATGTAATGAAAAACATGTTTATTATGTATTTATTATTTCAATTTCTATAGTTAGCCACTCAACATGTGACTCGGAAAAGTGTATGCAATTAAAATCAGCAAAGGAATAAAATATAATAAAACATATTGGGCCAGAAGCAATTTAAACAACTAATCAAGATGGCCTTATAAACCTTCTGAAGGCGTCAGAGGGATGCTAATTTTTCAGAACTTTTAAGAAGATAGGCCAAATTTTGGCCATCCATATCTTTAGGGGAATGTTGTTCCATTGAGTACCCATGGTGACAAAGAAAACATGTCTTCTGGGTTCAACCCAGAAGGGACCCTCAGCATGGCAACCTTGTCAGAGCCAAGATAGTTGGAGACAGATGATGCTCCAAAAAACTGTAGGAAGTTAGCACCCACCCATCTCCTAGAAGAATGAAATATTCTAGGAAATATTAAAAAGGCAGAATATTATATTTTCCCTAAAGGAGAAAAATGTTTCTAAAGACATAAACTCAAAGCCTCAGCTCCTTGCCCCCCAGCAGATATTTTGGTGCCAACCTATCTACAAGACAAAAGACTGGGCCAGCTTATCTACAAAACAAAAGATCTTCACCCTCAGGACGTAATAGGATTAGCCCTCTACCCATCTCATCACATGGCACCTGAGAAGATTGCATCACCCAGCAAGAGTCAACCAAGCCTGAGACTCAAGACAGCCTACAAAATTACCCCTGCATGGCCCCATGGGAGTGGGACAACCAATTGGAATACATGCCCTTGCCACAGGAACAGGAAGCAAGTTCAAAGCTCAAGAGAAGATATAACACACACCCAAGAGAGGATATAACTCACACATACCCATTTTCCCAGGACCCCAAAAAACTCATGTAGTCCTGTCCACCATTAAACCATCTTTCCAAACAGCCGCCATGTTTCCAGTGTCTTTCTCCCCACTTGGAACTGAACCCAGAAGGACATTTCTTCCAACAGGATACAATGAACTTCCAAGTATTCTCACCCCAATGTGAACATTTCTATGCATTTATTTTGTTGCAAGCCAGCCATGTCATGTAGAAAAATGTAGATACTGATATTAAACTTCATTTTACTTCAAAAAGATTCAGCAGCTGTGATTGGATGAAGTGTTTGAGAATATGCCAAACCCGCACATTTAGAATTACTGACACCACACAGGGATCTATTGCTGCACAAATTTAATCTGTTTGTTGTAAACATTACTGATCTTATAAAGAAACCTCATTGACTTCAAGATATAGAATAGCCTAAAAATACTCAGGGTCAATAAAACAAGATCTAAGTGGAGAAGGAGCTACAGGATCTAATGACCAAAACTTTGACATGATTAAACAATAGTTTTATGAGGCAGATCTATAGTGCCTCTTTGACACAAGGGCTGTAGCCAGCCGGAGTTATTTTTATTTTAAAAACTAAGATGTCAGAAACCTGCATAATGAGAAACCTAGTTTATATGTAGCTTGCTGAGTGCCTGCATAATGATTGGGTGGTAGAAAAGCCAATCAAATGTTAGCAGTGCTAGGCACCTCCTCTCAGGTTATATTAATCTAGGAGTAGAGAGGGATTTGGGATATGCAGGAGAAACTTCAGGGTCGAAGCATGAAAACATCTCCCCCTATCAAGAAGGGAAAATGAGGAATAATTTTAGGATGAATAGGATAGTGTTGATGCAATACAGACAATTTCTAGAATGAAATGAATCTCTTTTAATCTCCACCACTCCTTTTTTTTCTATTTGTTAAAAGCCAACTGGTTCCTTTGGTAAGTATCTATACTCTCCTATATCTTGCTCTCCTATGTCTTCTAGCCAATAAGGTTATCTTAGAGCAGGGATGGGGACCAATGTCCCTTTTATGACTTGTGGACTTTAGCTCCCAGAATTTCTGACCAGCCATGCTGGCTCAGGAATTCTGGGAGTTGAGGTCTACAAGTCATAAAGGGGCCATCGTTCCCCACCTCTGTCTTTAGTGACATAAACCTTCAAAGAGGTTCAGTAGTGGCAGCTGAGTGAAAGAATCATAGAGGAAAAAACCTCTGCCAATTTGGAGGGAATGGGACATGGGCAGGGGTGGGAATCAAAAATTATAGCAACCGGTTCTCTGCCCAGTTGCTGGGTGGGCATGAGCGGGGTGGCTGGGTCCAGCCAGTTCTTACAACTACTGGTTCGGTGAACCAGATGTAAAATTAGCATCTGGTTCACCTGAACCAGTTGGAACCAGCTGAATCCCACCCCTGGACATGGGGCAGCCATGTTAGGATTTGAGTGGTTACCCTAGGTGGTGTAGATAAGGCTCAGTAAAAAGGCAGCACAATATCAAACAATCTGCGAGGGAAATGTTGTTAGAAGGAATGTATCTGGGACATGTGACTGGGACCTTATAGCTATGACTGGACTGTGACTGTGAGAGGGAGACAGAAAAAAATCCTGTCATAAAACTTAACAAATATGGAAACATGGCTGCCAAATGTTGGCAGATTTCCATCATGAAAGCATGAGTGTGGAATAGATGAGAATTCTTCTTAGAAAGCAAGCTACATTGCAGGGATGTGTAGAGAGAAGGTGATAGGAAATGTATCAAAATTAAGTGGGGGATACCTAGAAGAAATTCAGATTTAGAAATGGGGAGAAAAAAAGAGGAGAAATTCAAAAATGAGGAGACAAACTGACAGAAACAGAAAAAATGAGAAAACAAAAGGAACAAAGGAAGCATGAGAGGGAGATATTTTAAATAAAAACACAATACTTTATTAAAGTCCCTCCTATAGACTCCTATATCATACAGTATATTCTAAGGGA
Organism: Grayia smithii; assembly: GCA_032468115.1. NCBI lineage: Eukaryota > Metazoa > Chordata > Lepidosauria > Squamata > Grayiidae > Grayia > Grayia smithii. Next base: position 246,367 of record JANHFM010009030.1, read on the forward strand.
GGATTGCTATGCTTTTCTGAATAATTTTGAAAGGGCTGTTAGGAAATGAGAAGTTTTTTTTTAAAGAGGAATTTATAGAATGTATTTCTAAGGTATTTCTAAGTGAATTTGCAGAATTCTGTAATGAAATTCCAGAGGAATGGACAGATAGCAATAGCATTTAGACTTATATACTGCTTTACAGTCCTCTCTAACTGGTTTACAGAGTCAGCATATTACTCCCAACAATCTGGATCCAGATTTTACGACCTTGGAAGGATGGAAGCCTGAGTCAACCTTGAGCCTGGTGGGATTTGAACTGTCAAATTGCAGGCAGCCGACAGTCAGCAGAAATAGCCTGGAGTACTGCACTCTAACCATGTGTCACTAAGGCTCATCTTGTTAAGTATTCAAAGAAGCAATTTATAGGAGAGCACAACAATATACATTTTTTTTGTGGGAGGAAAAATCATTTCAAAGCACTTAAGTAAAAAAAACTCCTGTGAAAACAAACTAGAAATGACCAAATATGCAATTCCTGAATTGAGCACTGTTGTTTAAAGGTAAGAATTTCCATACTAGGATATTAACAATTCTTCAAGAGAAAGAGTGAAAGTTGATCAAAACTCATTAATTGCTATGATAGATGCTGGCACTGATACTTATTATTTTAATGACCTAAATTATCAAATTAATGACTCTAGGCAGCTATCAATGCTTAAAAACATTGATACAAGCCATACAAGAAAATAGTACAGGTAGTTCTTCACTTACGACCATAATTAAGCTCAAATTTTATGATGAAAGGCAAGGCATTTGTTAAGTGAATTTTGTCCCATTTTATTAAGTGAATCACTGCAGGTTAGTAACACATTTAAGTTAGTAACACCATTGTTATGTAAATCTGACTTTCTCATTGACTTTGCTTGTCAAAAGGTCACAAAAGGTGATCACATGACTCTGGGACACTACAATCATCATAAATATGAACCAGTTGCCAAGCATCTGAATTTTGATCATGTGCACATGGAGATGTTGTAACAGTCATAAGTGTGAAAAACGCTCATAAATCACTTTTTTCAATGCCATTGTAACTTTGGTCACTATTGAATGGTTGTAAGTCGAGGACTAGCTGTAAATAACATATTTAGCAAACAATCTATCCAGGGGTGGGTTCCACTTAACTTTACTACCGGTTCTCTTCATGCACGCGCTTTGCACTCCGCACATGCACACTAACTACTCCTATTCAAAAAAACTTGAAAAAAGCACTCTGCGCATGCGCAGAGCAGAGAAACGTAAGTACAGGCGCGTGGGTGGGCCCAGCTCCCGGCTGCGGAGAATCGGTTCAGTGACGTCACACGGTCACCGCTACTGGCTCGCGCGAACCGGGCCGAACCGGGAGCAACCCACCACTGGCACCCACCCCTCTCCTAGAACAATGAAATATTTTGAGAAATATTAAAAAGGCAGCACTTTGCCAGCCAAAACAGGCATGGGAGGCCATGGGAGACAACCCACCCCCCGTACCCTGTTTTAGCTGGCAAAGTGTTGCAGGAAGCCATCCAGGCTGAAAAGGGGCACAGGGAGGGCTCACGTGGCTCCCCTGTGCCCTGTTTTGGCCATCAGGGTGCTACAGGAGGCATCCGTCCAGTCTCCCACCCGCAACCAACTGGCCCGCGGAGAACAGCTACAATGCTGATCCAGCCCTTGAAAAAATCCAGTTTGACACCCCTGTACTAGGAACATGGAACCAGTGGTGGGTTGCTCCCGGTTCGGCCCAGTTCACGCGATCCGGTAGCGGTGATGGTGTGATGTCACTGAACCGGTTCTCCGCGTCCGAGACCTGGGCCCACCCGCGCGCCCGTACTTACTTTTTTCTGCTCTGCGCATGCACAGAATGCTTGTTTCAGGGTTTTTTCCAAAGAAAGAAGTTAGTGCGCATGCACGGAGCGCACGTTCGGTGTGAATGCGAGGGAAGCGAGCATTGGTGTGCCGATCACGTGCAAAGCACATGCATGAAGAGAACCGGTAGTAAAGGTAAGTAGACCCCACCCCTGCATGGAACATATATCAACCACTCACTGATTTGCTTTTTTGTAGCTTAGAGAATCATCTGAAGAATAGAATAGAATAGAATAGAATAGAATAGAATAGAATAGAATAGAATAGAATAGAATAGAATAGAATTC
>JANHFM010009030.1:264352-275394 GCA_032468115.1 Grayia smithii
TGTGTGTTCAATATAGCAAAAGTATACAAAACAAAATAAAAAGATAGAAAGTAAGAAAAAGATTTGATTTTTTAAAAAAATATTCTGACAGAATTTGGCTTTCCTCAGCTCCTATTCACTCTAATGTATGCTCAGAAAAGTCCGCATGTGACGGAAATTGTGCCATTGTACAGGAAATTGCTCAACTGTTTCACATTAAACTGATTCTGTAGCTTATAAATTTACACAACATCCTCCTTGTGGTCTTTTAAGATTAGCAAAGTCTGCTTTATATTAGGAGGTATATTAAATTTTTCAGCTCAACTGCATTAAATAAAATATACTGGTGACAGGCAGGAGGGAATGAAGCTTATACACCCAACATATGTCTGAAGTACTAGGGGGAAAGTACATTATTAAAACAGCCTCACCAAACTGTAGAGAAATACTAGGTAGAGATGCTGAAATACACTTAAGAGCTGAAACTATATTATACAGCATACAGTACTAATGAATTATCTGCACATTGGTCAAAACTTGGCCTTATATGTCTTTTTAGGCCAACATTGAAGAAGTCTATAGGCTGAGGGATGGGGAAAGTGAATATCTCCATCATCTGATTCAACAAGGGATGGTTACACTCCAGAGAGCTATCTGTGCTGTCTGATTTTATTGATAACTATGGAGAAACCCATCAGCATGGTGTTCCATAGCAATGCTGTAGAGAAACTCAGTAGGTCATAATCAGGAAGAGGAGATAAATTCAACTGCATTATACTTTAATATTACCTAAGTGAGTTTGCAATTCTCAAAGACATAAATGAAGCAACATTCCAATATCTATCATATTTATTATTTTACTCCTCCCTATATTTTCTGATGCAATTCTCAGATCAAAACACACACTTACAAAATCCACCTATTAGAGAAATTTCAAATAAAAAGTGTGCACATTAGGGAAATGGCTTTTGAAAATGGTTACATTTGGGTTAAATGCTTATGGATATATATGAATATGTAATAAGGATACTCAAGCAAATGTGTGTCAGTTTTCTTTTGCTTGTTTTTCACTTTCCTTTTTTTTTTATGGTGTTTGCAAATGAAGCAGACAGAAATACATATAATTCCTGGTCTCAGCCTCATAATTTTTACAACAACAAAAGGTACATTTTTATCTTATATTTCTGTAATCCAAAATTGGGACAATATAATATATTTTCTACTTTAAATCTATCTTTTTATTCCAAAATTGTTCCATAGTCTGAGTGTGGACAGTTTGTACATACAAATTATCCCAGAAACTAAGGAACTGAAACTAGCTTCTTTCTTGAGGTCCTGTTTAAGTCATAAAATAACAAACAGACATTGAAATTTCTATTTTTGACTTGAGAGGAACCATTGATGTATGAAAGTGGTTTTTCATTAATTAGAACAGTAGCTCATCTACCCCAAAATTATCTATGTTTTGAGAGACCACAGTCCTTCAAAGGTTTTGGAAGTTCTCATCCAGCAGAGAAAGGCAACCTAGGAGCTTCTCCAGAGGTTTCTTTAGGCAAACGTTTCTTGCAAAAAAAGATGAGCAAAGACCCATCTGAGAGATGTCAGTACTGCTAATGTGTTTTAACATGACTTGAGAATCTGACAGATAGGAAACACATTGGCAGGGCAATGTTCTGACAGACGTTCAGTAACAGGAACACTTGTCTATATTCACACATTCCTCTCTGATTTCTGTGTTATTTGGAAAGGAATAAAAGGAGATCTGGATATATTTTCCAGATATTTCTTCCAAAAATTGGGCTTGCAGACTCTACAGCAGTGATTGTTAACATTTTTGGTGCTGAGTGCCCAAAGCATGCATGAATTTATGCGTGCATGCCCAGACCTCCAAAATGCAATGCAAGTGCCCCCTGTGCATGCGAGAGCACCCCCCCGCCCCATTTTTGAGCCTGGAAAGACTCCCACAACTACCTGCAGCTCCCCGTGCATGCGCCCTCCCACGCATGTGCACATGCATCCCCTATATGCGCCCTGCACATGCACATGCACGGCAGAGACCTGAAGAACAGTTGGCCAGCAGGAGGCATGTGCGCATACACAGTGGAGCTGGGCTGGGGCAATGGCTGGCGTGCCTGCAGAGAGGGCTCTGCGTGCCACCTATGGCACACATGCCATAGGTTCATCATCACGGCGTTACAAGGTCCAAAATTATTTGGAGAATCAAGTTTTTTTTAGACCTTTAATTAATGCACAAAAGTCAAACAGATGGAGTCAGGCAAAAGCAAGATAGTTTCATATGTGTATATAGTTACACGGACACAGATACAAACACGCATACACATTTGAATCCAAACACAAATGCAACCTTGAAGGTAGAGGTAGAAAAGGAACCGCTATCCCTATTAAATATTAGATTTGTATCCTGAAGCCTAACACCAAAGATCTGTCCTTGAGCAATAATGATTTTGTAATGATTTTCAGGTTGTGGATTCTGAAATCTTACTATTTTCTATTCATGAATGGGTTGAGCAAAAATTATTTAAATGGGGGAAAATGCAGACATGTAGCTATCTTTTATACACTGAGACCTGCAAATATGTATTTTTCCTGTAATAAGCTAATGTATTAAAAGTCAATGTGTTACATTTTATTTTAAAAAAAATAATGGAGCGGTAACTGTGCATCACAATGAGTAAGTGTATTAATTATGAGACAAATAAGTCAGATAATGTTTCCTGCTCAGTTTCCTTTGAATTTCAATGAATACAATTTTACTTTAAAATTAAGGAACTTTTTATATATCTTGCAATGAATAAATGAGCTAATTAGAGATAATAAATATATTTTATTGAAATCCAAATTATTACACTTGTCATCGGCCTATGGTGGTGGATTGTATGTCTTTGAATTATGCCCCTCTTTGTAAATTAACTATACATTTTTCTTATTACTAACTTAAATATCCAGTTTTTGCAAACATTCGTGAGTTGAGTCTCATACATAAAGTTCCCCTTCACTTATATTATTGATCTGTCTATAAGAGGTAGGTAAAGGATTCTTTATGCAATCATGTCCAACTCTAGGGGGGCGGTACTCATCTCCCTTTCTTGATCAAAGGAGCCAGTATTCTCCAAACATATTTTCTATAGTCATGTGGCCAGCATGGCTATACACCAAAGGTGCATGGAACACTGTTACCTTCCCACCAAAGTTGTACCTATTAATCTACTCACATTTTGCATGCTTTTCAACTGCTAGGAAGGCAGGAACTGAGGCAAGAACAGGAGCTCATTCTGTTGTGTGGCCCTTGGGTCTTGAACCTGGTCTGTCAGCTTTCCAGCTGACAAACTCAGCATCTTTAACCACTGAGACATCATGCCCGCTTTTGAATCTGTCTATATGTTGTGTTAATTGGTATATTTGATAATGTTTAAGGTATCTTTTAATTTTTCAAGACAACATGGAATTATAAGATGAATGTGAATTTATTTAAATTTCATGCTATAAAAATAAAATGAGAATGAATGGGACCATTCTGCAAATCAGTAAAACTATTAATTTCCATCTGATACAGAATGCCACTTTGGCCAATCATGCCTTGAAATATAGCATTTGATAAAACCACTATAGATATTCTGGTCTTTTGGGATTTACTTTTCCAGTTGTCCCAAAACGTTGAATGAAGCTGTCTCTTTTGGACTATCCTACCAGTTGGCAAAGTGACACAGATGTTTCTGTGCATTAAAAGCACAGTACTTATATCATCATCAGAAATGGATTTTTTCTCAGAGTTGCCAAAGTAAAGGTCCAGATGGATTGGAAATTAGACTTTGGGGTTAATTATATGGTTTCCATGGGAAAATGCTTGTGGTTTGAATTTTCTTTTAACAAATGCTGGGATGAAACTTTAAAGGTTGGACACTAGAGGAAACCAGATGGAGTTAAAGATTAGAATTAAAGGAAAACACTTACATTTGACCCACTGAATGAATTAGTAATATTTTAGCATTGGACACACTGAAGGATATTTTTGAACAATGGACCCAACAGATACATTTAAGAATGTCTGCCTATACATAGGTTTAAAAAAAAGAGGAACAAGTTTTACTTGACAAGATTGAGACTGATCAGAAAGTAGGGGTTTTTTTTAATGGCAGCCTACAAGAATGAAATGAAAGGAGATGCAACATTGAACATATAAAAGGAATTGAATGCTTCTTAATAATTAAAATGGATATACAAACAATAAACCAAGAGACTGACCTGAATAATTTTTTATATTGCATTTACAAAAGAGGCTTGTTACAGCTTTAAATAATTTTGTGAAAAGAGACGAAGAAAAAAATGAAAATAATTTCATGTTCTAGGACATTATTTGAAGGGAGAAAAGATCAAGACTGATAAAAATAAAAGGAAGGAATATAAAGTTGGTTCATATTATCAAGTTTAAAATAGTTGTGCTGTTATCTTTTTCAACTCTTAATGGACATTTGCTGATCAGGAGTGAAACAACAAGGCTTTAAGGATTTGTTTATCAATAAGAGATGGGATATAAGTAGAGATCATTTCTTATATTTTAAGAGAAGGTGATAAGTTATTAAAATTGTTTAAGCTTGCTGTAAAAAAGGGGAAACAATTTATTTACATATTTTTATTTGCTATTATTTCTTTTTTCTTTTTCTATTATTTTTATTTCCTACACTTTTTCTTCTTTTAGTTTGTTTTTGTTTTTATCTTTGCAATTATATTTATTAATGAAATTACTATTAAAAAACAAATTTGCAACTCCTCCTCAGGATAATCCCACATCAATCTAGTAATATTTATCCAAGTATCCAAGTATTGTTCTTTAGCTCTTCTGCACTTTGAAAGCTATAATTATATCTCAGAAGTCCCTACATTTTTTATCACAGTTCTTTCAGATCTGTTTCCTTGCTATCTTATAGTAAAGCTATAGCCTCCTTCAAGTTGAGGTTGAAATCTGGTGACATTATGTAACAGCTGGCCAACCTCCCATTCAGGTACCAGCAGGCCAACCAAAAGGTCATAAACCTCAGAGTATCAAGAACTCCACAGACCATGGATGTCAAACTCGCCACGTCACATTGCTATCACATGAGATTTCATGAGATTTTTCCCATTCATGAAACCGGGGTGGGCGTGGCCGGGGTGGGCATGTGATGCATCCGTCCTGCAGGCCACCCCTTCCATAGACTTGCTTAATTTTTGAACCCAAACAAAGTTGGCCAAGTATTACATCTAGTAAAATTGCTTTCATAATTCTATATAGATTTTAAAGATACTCTGATCTGTTTTCCTGGCTGATTGCTTTTTGTTTTTCACTATCTTGCCTATAAAGAGATATTAATTCTGGACAGATGCAATCATGTATCTTCAGTATTGGCCCTTAGTCATATTATGGAAATGCCAAGATCCATTTACAGTTTTCCTGACCCTTCCCTCATTGCCATGATAAAAAAGAGATTCAGCACCCTGTGACTATGGCATATCGCTACATGTGGCACTTCATCAACTGCCTTCTTATTCATGACAGATAATGAAGTCATTAATGGCATGCTGCTGCCATTCCACTTTATATCTATCCTGCTGGCCTGAACTGAATGCCATTGGCCATGAAAGCTCTTCCTTCCAGCTCTGGCTTCTGTTCATAGTTCCATGCTATCCTTCATATCCTGAAAGAAGGAACATAGCAGGCATCTTCTAGAAATCTTTATATTCCTAAATATGTACTGTACACATGTATGCGCATCTTCTCTACACTCCATTACTGCTCTATGGCTAAAAAGTAATACAAAATAAACATTTGGATGGAATTTGGCTCTGGTTCTCTTGCTCTATCTCAACACTTCTTTCTTTTGACTTCTTCACGATTAAATGTCCCCACAGTTATTACTACACTGTGCCTAAGTAATTGTTTCCAAAAGAGAAGGACCACTTTATGGTGTGGTGAATAAGATGTGAAGTTTATTCTATTCATGTAGGAAGTCCCAGGTTCAAGGCTAGATAGCCCCTGGATGTGAAAGACTGTCTGACAGCTCAGAAGGCTTCCTTCATTCGGAGTGGAAAATTCTTCACTAGGAGGATAAAGGAGTTTCACTTCTACAAAGTGGTGTATTTTATTCCTAACTGGAAGTCAAAAGTTCAGAAGAAGATTCCTTCTAGAAGAGATGTTAGATTTACATAATAGAGAATAGAGAGTTGAAGCAGAGGTGGTATTCAGCCGGTTTGAACTGGTTCAGGCAAACTGGTTGTGGCAACTTCAGGGTGGGCCCGCCTGCCCACCTGGGCACAAACCTGCCTATGTCACTGTGTTTTTGACACCACATGCATGTGCGGACGAGCAAATGTCCATGTTGTTTGACATTGCATGCATGCACGGATGGCGCATGTGAGCAAATTGCTGAGTTTGATGTTGCACATATGCGCAGATGGTGGGCACTCATATTTCCGGTGCTGGGTAAACTTCTAGATACAGCATGTGAAACCCACCTCTGGTTGGAAGGGACTTTGGAGGTCTTCTAATACAATTTCCTGCCCAAACAGACGATCCTATAACATTCTCTAAAAATGGCTGTTCTATCTCTATTTTAAAACCTCCAGTGGTGGAGCACCCACAGTTTCTGGAGGCAAGCTGTCCCACTGATCAATGGTTCTCACTGTCAGGAAATTTCTCCTTAGTTCTAGGTTGGATTTCTCTTTGGTAAATTTCCATCTGTTACTTCCTGTCTTGCTCTTAGGTGCTTTGGAGTATACATTGTATCTCTCTTCTTTGTGTAGATTTAGGTAGATTTAGAATCTTCACTCATTATAACATTCAATATAAATGAAGAAAATCATAAAACTGGGAATCTGATTTTTACATTAACCCTATTTTTATTCAATAAGGAAATATCTTTCTTCATTAACCCATATGTTAATAAAACTGGTCTCCAATTTTATGGTATATAATTTCTGCCTATGATTATGCACTTCTGTTGAAAAATAAAAGCTGGCAGCATCATCAGCACAATCCAAAGAAACTACAGACAGAAGAATCATCCTTTAAAATGAACTGCCCAGTGTTTGCTTATTTTTATTTCCAGGAAATAATACTGTCATTTTGAAGGGATTTATTTGTGAATTTTGAGTTACCTTGCACATGACGTCAGTGAAATATTATGAGTTGATACTAATTTTGAATTAAAACCAGAATCTAAAAAAACTGTGCATATATCAGATTTAATGAGAATGTCAGAACATTGCTATATCCCTCTCTATAAGCTAATCCTTATCTCTCCCTATTGTTGAACAAATATGTCCTTGTGATGTTGCCTTTCCATCATTCCTAGTCCACTGAAGCCATCTTTAATTTATAGTAGTGTTTTCCTGCTTTTTCTGACAGTCACTGTGCCATTGAGATGATTGGCTATCCTTCATCAATAGTGTGGTTGCTGATTAAATCAAGGGCTGGAACTGCCCAGCTCTTCTTTGCCACTTTAGTCTGGGCACACAGCTCTCCTCCCCTCAATTATTTGGATCTGCCCTTCAGGTTCCTTTGGCATAGGTTGCAGGAGAAACCAAACACCTGGCCTCTGCTGAAGCTTCCACCTGCAAAGGGGATGTTTCCAAAATGTTTATCTGGTCTTTTGTGGGTTCCTTATAAACATGGATGTAATGCTGCACAGAAGGTTGATTTAATGTGAGGAGGAGAGCCATGTTCATCCAGCGGTGTGTTGTTCATTCTACCATTAGAAGCATTACAGTTTTCTGCTGTTTCTGCCAATTAGAGTCTTCATGTGACCAATTCATTTTATGACTTAGAATGACAGGGAGTACAGTTCTATTTCACCAACCCCATTCTGACTCCATGGCTGTTCATGTACTTCCACATACTTCTGGTTATGAGGGAGGATTTGGACTTGCTGCCAGCACTGGACAAAGGTGTGCCTCTCATTATTTATTCATTCCTTTATGTTTCATCCAATACTATTCCTCATGGCTGTGAATCATACTCTTTGCAGACACTAGTTTAGTGCCTAGCTTAGTGGAACATTAGAGCCATGTTCAGAAATAACATGACAAGTTGCAAACATGGGGCATTTGACAGGAAATTAAACACACTGTTGCAATCACCCACTGCATTGTTCAATTCCATTCCACCCCATGTTAGGGAGAATGATTGGTGACTGCTTTCCAACCAGTAGATGACACTTGGCAGGAGGGAAAATGAAGCTTGAGGTACCACCAATCATGTCCTTGACTCGTCCAACATTAAATCAATAAAGACACCCCTTGTCACCAATGTCATTTTCTGTGTAAGAACAAAGCTTGGCAATCAGGAGAGCGAATGTTACATTCATATTCTTTTCTGCTAGCTTAAGAATTGGTGGATGATACTATGTGTAATATTTGACTATTCTCTCTTTATCTCTCTCTCTTTTCCTGTAGTCAACAGCTGGGGAAATCATCCTGCTCAAAAAATGTGCAGCAGAAATATCTGCTCTTCATGTTTCATATAGTTTTGTTAACTACTCAAATTACATCCCACTTGGAATAAATTGATGCTGTGGGTGCATGCTGCTTTCCCAAAACATTTTTCCACAGGAAATCTAGCTTGTAGGCCAATGGTAATTCTTTCAAATCTTCCAATGCACCATTTCTGCTATTTTGTCAAGCTATTGTGTGTAGTCAGTTTGTACGATCTTCTCACAGCTGCAGATTAGGTGGTCCACTGTTTCTTCAGCTTCTTTGCTATCTGTTTCTCTCCTCAATTTTGGCCTTATATGCATTTATTCTTAAGGCATGGTCTTGTGCAGCCAGAATTAGTCCCTCTGTCTCTTTCTTCAATTTTCCTGCTCTTAGCAATTGTAAGGTCTTGTTACTATCAGCTTTGCTTGCTAGCATTTTTTTACCACTTTGGTCTCTGCCATTATTATTTTAGCTTTGATGTCTTCTTTACAAAGCTAAGGAGGGGAAGATTGAAACCCAACTTTTAGACCTATAGAGTGATGCAGATAAGATTTGCTTTGCCAAAGTGCCTAAAAGAAAACAACACAGATGTTCTACTCCTTTTAGACATGCTTGCAGCATTGCAACCTACATAGAAAAAGGGTATCACTTATGTTGTGATGTTCCAACCCAGTTACAGCACTTGAAGTCCCATAGTCTCTCCTCCCCCCAAGTTGCAGCTACAAGGTATTTCAGACCAATCTCCTTTGTCTTCTTTTTCTGTGCTGGGTTAAGGACTTCTAGGTTGGCAAAATTTGGAATCTCTGTAAATTCAAACCTTTATTGTCAGCGCACAACATATTTATTTATTTATTATTTGCATTTATATGCTGCCCTTCTCCCAAAGGACTCGGGGCGTCTCAAATAATTAATAAATAGACATAAAAAGCATTAAAAAAATTAAAAATAAATGCAAATTTCCAATAAAACCAATATAAAATTTAAATTTAAAACCAAATCTAAAAAATCCCATTGTCTCAGCCTATTAGGTGGAAAAGCCAGGTCTTAAGATCACGACAGAAGGAGCGGAGGTCAGGGGCAGTCCGGAGGTCGGTGGGAAGTTCGTTCCAGAGGGCCGGTGCCCTCTGGATATATGCCCTCTGGACATATAAATTATGTTTATACTTTTACCTGTTCTTATACATACTTGATAAATAAATAAATAAATAAAAATGTTTTGTTAATATCCCTTGGTGTTCTGATTTGGATATTTTTGGGGTTTGACCCTTATTAACCTGTAACTGCTGCTACTGAAATTTAAATGCAAATAATACTGTGTTTTCCCAAAAATAAGACCCTGTCTTATTTGTTTTTTGAACCCTGAAATAAACGCTTGGCCTTATTGTCATGCGCTCAAAAGCCCGATTGGGCTTATTATCAGGGGATGCCTTATTTTGGGGGAAACAAGGTATATCACGGAATCACCATTAGCTGTTCTATAGCAAACCCCCTATTCGGTTTCTCTGTTCGATACCAACACTGTTCATCTTATGAGTATCAATCAGCCTTTCTTTCATATCAAGAATTCCTCCTACTGAATTTCAAATGTTCCAGTGGAGAGTAGAGGAAACTTTATTCTCCAATTTTTTGGCTTTGAGTTCTGAACGCTTCAGAGTAAAATCTGAGTCCCTAACATCCCCCTGCATGATTCAAAAGGAAGATTTTATGATACCGTTGTAAAACAAAGAGAAAGATCTTATTAGCATATCATGTATGAATATTTAACCTTGCCTCTTTCACACATTCTTATAATCCCAAATAATTCCTATCAGTTTCTAGTAATTTCAGTGCCAGCCCTTTCTTTGACTATACCTCCTTTTATCCATACGTTTGCTTTTATATTTAATTCCCACCACATTTTTATTTAAAATCTTACCTGTAATCTAGTGAAATGAGATCACAAACTTCTAATACTGATCTAGTTGAAGGATACCAACGCCTACATGAGAAAATGAAAGCATCTGTCAGTGACAGCAGAGAAATGAAGTTAGAGTTCCAGAAACTCTGGTCTTTAGTAGAAAAAAGGAACTTTTTACCAGTAATACAAGAATAATTTGAAATATCTGGTGTGCTCAGGAGGAAGTTTTAAATGATGCTGTGAAACTCCTCAATTGCACAATTTACAGCCCTTTATATATTCCTTATTTAGTTGGGGGTGGAAATGACACTTTGATGAGAATAAAAGCCTTCTCAGGTTGACCTACAATTGGGACGTGCGTGTCCACACAAATTGTTCAAAAAAGTCAAGATGGGAGATTACTGTCATTTACTGAAACCCCTCCTATATTTTTTTTTTTGTATGTGTTGTAGATGTCATAAGAGAGGATAAAAGTGAGATGAAAAATAACCCTTATATTAACAGGAATATTCCGAAACTTCAAGTTATTCTATGGTCCCAGCACAACATCAATTCTATAGAATGGCCGATACAGTATGTCACAGAAGAATAGAATAGAATAGAATAGAATAGAATAGAATAGAAGAGAAGAGAAGAGAAGAGAAGAGAAGAGAAGAGAATTTTATTGGCCAAGTGTGATTGGACACACAAGGAATTT
>JANHFM010009031.1:3853-14332 GCA_032468115.1 Grayia smithii
AACTTATGTAAGCCGCCCCGAGTCTTTCGGGAGAAGGGCGGCAAATAAATTTAAATAAATAAATAAATAAATAAAATAAATAAATAAAGTATGAAAAGAGTTATGAAAATCCTAACTCTAACCCTAACCTAAATCCTTTATTGAAAAAACATGAAAACGAAAGAAGAAATGCAAAACAAAGTACAGGACTTTTTTACTGAAAGAAAGAAGAGAAAAAGATCAGTACTGGCCTACTTGTTGCAACAAGAAAGGCTAGAATGGCAGTTTAGTGGCAGGAGTTTATACTTTGCCAGTTTGCCTTTTGGCATCACAAGAAATGCCTAGGAAATATGTGAAATATAAAGTGTTTCATACTTTGATATCCCATTTGTGGCATTCTATAGATTTCCTAGACATTCTATAAAATGCTTAATTTCACATATTGATAGTAACATATACATTTTATATTAGTATTTTCTCCCTCAAACCAATTTATTATTTTTTTTACAGGATCACAGGTGTTTGGAAATCTCCTTTCAAGATTTCGCCTTTGTTTAACCCAGTTTGAAACTCACCATAAGTGAACAAATCAAGATATTCTTTCATCTCAGCATCTATGGAAAGAGGAGGAAAGTATATTGATGGGGAAATGTCTGAACTGAAAATCATATTTTTCAGCATTTACTTAAGATTTTAGATTTTATTGTTCAATAGATATTAATATGTTATCTCAGATATTCATTAATGTTGATAAGAATCTGTCATCTTGGAAGAGTTTGCCCAGCATGGCAAACAGTTTAGAAATCTTTAAATCTTTCATAGACAAATTAAAGAAATACCTGCTCTATTTTTTTGGTCAACAAATGGTAGTTGAGGTGTGGAATCTTCTGGAAAAGATAATGCCAGAGAAAAATGTTACTATGCCAAGAAAATCATCCTTGAAAATTCTGTTCCCCTGTGAAAGAGGCTTTGTGGATTGTTTCTGGTCTGATTTTCAGGGTGTTTCAGAATTTATTTCAAAATTGTGTTCTTTGGACTCACAGTTGTGACCTCACCTAGAGTGTTCTTGGATTGCACAATGCTTGTGCTGAGAGCCACTGTCACTTCATCTGGTATTGTCACTTCTATAACAAGTCAAGAAAAGAGTGTCCTTAGAAAAGAATTTTTACTTTGTGGATTTTCCCTAACTACTTGATGTTTTTTTTTAAAAAAAAGATTCTTCAACTAAGCATTAAGCAGAGAAAGGAAATCCTTAACCATAATTCCAACATTCAAATACATTTTTATTTCAGCTCACAAATTGTGGCTTAAATGTCATGCTGGGTTTGGACATCAGTCAAAACTGTTCCCTTTGACTGGTTTATTTGGATGACAACTGCCCATAGGAACAAATGAACTATGTGCGCTAAACATCTAACAATGTCCACAATTACATACCGCTTGTTGATACATTCTCTTGCAGAATGGTTAGATTTCCTGGATTGTGACTTTCATTTGTTAACACCCCTGTCATAGAAAAACAAAGCACGGAGAAGGAAAAATGTATTAAATAGATGAATTTCTCTCCCACTCTAAAGTTACATTTTCAACTGATTGTTAAACGTCAGCTCCATCCAGTTGCCCCAACTCTATATGCCAAATTAAGAGATTACAGGTTCATAAAAAGGGAGGGGGTTTTAATGAATACAAGTGACCCAGTGATCATTTAAAACACTGAATAGTAAAGACTTTAGCTCTGGGTTGAAATGTTCAGTTTATGGTGTTCTCTAAGACTTTTTTTTCTCTTCCTGCAGACATTTTATTACCAGGCTAGATAACATCAGCAGTGCAATGGGGAAATTGAGTTTGCTGAAATTGATTTGCCACTGCTTGTTTCTTAGGGATGAGAAGGAGGGATTGGCCCATGTCACCCAACTAGTTGCATGCCTAAAGTAGGCCTAAAACTCACAGTCTCCCAGTTTCTAGTCTGCTGCCTTAACCACTATACAAAACTGGCTTTCTAACATGATGTTGTTACCTAGCCTGATAATGAGACACCTGCAGGAAAGAGCCAAACTCAGAGAACACCAAGTATTTCATTAAATTATGAAAGTATTGTATTAAATAATAAAGTGAAATATGTCCTCTCCATACACGAGAACCAGACAGTTCCCCCATCCCACAAGACCATGTGTATATCCATTTACCAACTCAGATAGTTTGGAGACTTTAATAATTATGTCACAAACCTATCTAGTAAGTAGAAATATGGGGAGAGAAATGCTAAGGGAAAAAAAGAATGAACCACCTTACATTAGATTCATTTTTGTTTAAAATTAATTCCCCATCTCTAGAATCTTAATCCCTTGGCTTTCAAAAAGTGTTACGCATTGGACTATATAACAACTCCAAACTGTACTCAAGAGTCCATCATATGGCAAAAACTATATGCTCATTTAACTTTAGCAAGATTTTGAAGGAGTGAAGCAACATCCTAGGGAAATCAGCCCTTTTGTCCGACCAATTAGTTCTCTTCTCAAAATACATCTTCAGGGAAGCAAAACAATCTAGGGATGGACAATATATACTTAATTAGTACACAAAAGCTAGCTTAGTTGAATAAGATTGGCTATTGCCAGCTATTTTGGCTAGAGACTCACCAACAGTACTCAGAAAAAATTCTGTTGTGGTTTGAAATCCTTTGGCATCTTCTTCCTTCTGAACTATCAAAGTTGGACTTCCTGAAACTGAATCAAGATGGAGACAGCTTAATATCCTTTTTCTGTCTGACTCTTTTGTATCTTCATCTTTTCTCCAAATTGCTCAGAACAGTGCAACTTCCCATTTTATTCCTACCACACCCTTGAGCAATGTTTCTCAACTTTGTCAACTTTAAGACATATAGACTTCAACTTCAGACACGTGGACTTCAAGTCCACAAGTCTTAAACTTGCCAAGGTTGGACACTCCTGCCATAGTCCAAAGCCAAGGAGTGGAAACTATAAACAGAAAATCAGTATGTATAAACAAAGCTGGAGGTCAATGTGGAGTAGCAGGTCTCAAATTTGGACCATATCTGGAAAGGGAGGAGTAACAAGAGAGATTGAAGTATAGAGTGCAGGGATTAGAATTTCACATAATATTCCAATAGTTGTTCCCAGTTTTCCACCCAGATACCATGTGAACACTCTGCTTTTAGGAGTCATTTCAGTCCTTTTTGGGAGATCCCCCACAAAGCTCTGTCCCCTCTCCCAAAATGGTTTCAGAAGCTGCAATTTTGAAGATGTTGGATTTCTCCACAATGCTGCTGTTGCCTCCAGTGTGTGCGTGAGTGAGCTACTTCACTACAGACATAATTGCATTCAGGTTTGAACTCCAGAAGTAGAAGAAAGTATAGGCAGTCCTCAATTTACAACTAATCATTTAGTGCTGTTCCAAGTTACAAAAGCACTGAACAAACTGACTTATGACCATTTTTCACCTGATCATTGCAGCACCCCCATAGTCCCATGATCAAAATTCAGAGACTTGACAACAGACTCATATTTATGACAGTTGCAGTGTCCCAGGGTCACCTGATCCCCTTTTGCGACTTTCTGACAAGCAAAGTCAATGCGGAAGCCAGATTCACTTAACAACCAGGTTACTAACTTAACAACTGCAGTGATTCACTTAACAACTGTAGCAAGAAAGGTTGTAAAATAGGGCAAACTTACTTAACAACTATCTTGCTTAGTAACAGAAATTTTGGGCTCGATTTCGGTCATAAGTCAAGGACTACCTGTACAATTATTTGATGCCAGGATGGTCATCCTTTCTCCATAACATGTCCCAAACTCCCTTGTTCTTCTTATCCTTTGTAGTAAGTTTAGCATCCCAGCTGGGTACATTTCCTCGCCTTTCTTTCTACCAGCACTTTGCAAATATTTAAAAATAATTTTTAAAAAGACAATCTGATTCTCAGTTTTGCAACTGAGTTTTGCAGGAAAAAATATGAAATTGTCACTACAGGTTCTTTTAAAAAAAGAAATGTGGAAAATGCCAGCATATGTTTTGGCTTATTTAAAGAGAATTAATTTTCTTAGTAAGGGTAAAATTAATCACAATATTTTTTATCTCAATTCTCCAAATGTCTTCCTTCTCACCTCTTGTGGGCATTAAAGGAAAAAGGAAAACAGGAGGTGATAAAAGGGGGTCCTTGCATAGTTTTTTTTCTTGTTTCTCTCCCCGTCTTGATTTATCTGGATGCATCTTTATAAATTATATACATCTTCATCAAAAAAATTCCCATGCTGGTTACAAATTACATTGACTAAGAACAAAGATAAATCAGTGGGTAACTTCCAGCTAAGCATTTCTCTATGAATTTAAGAAAAGCACAACAAAAAAACCTAGTACTACAATTAAATAAAAAATATTTTTTTAGAATCTCTGATATAGATAAGACAGCTGGACAGATATGGACTGATTTGTTGTCATAAGGCTAGTAAGCAAACATTCCAAATAAGAGATGCAAAATTAAACTATGGGATGTCTATGGAGATTCTCAGTCATCCAGGTCATGATTGTCCCAAAGGTGCTTTTTCAAGAGGCAACTGGACTTTTTGGTTTTTCTTCGAAGACGTTTTGCTTCTCATCTAAGAAGCTTCTTCAGCTCTGACTGGATGGTGGAGAACTCTTGAAAAATATACTATGGGATCTTTTTCTTACATTGTGGGGAATGGGAGAGCCATACTGTGCTTCATATTTTGTCAGTCCTGCCAGCGTGCAGACAAAATGGCTTTAGAAAGTATTAATAACTGATCTTTTGATCTCCCAGGTGATCAGTCCTCTCAGATTATAAGATTTAAGTTGCTAGGTTTTCCTGTAACCCTGAAAGATTCCCATGCATCAGATAGCATGAAAGATTGACAGTAATGGGGAACGTTATTAAATTTATATGCCACTCATCTCACTGTTGAATGAAATAAATGAACAAACCCATTGTTTGTTACTACTGTGGAGATGAGGGGACATACATATCAAGACCCATGTCAAAAAATAGCTAGCATCTTACCTTGGGCAACCACAGGAGCTGTGAAATGTGCAAGGGCAAGTAGGACAAAAAAAATGAACTGGAGGAAAAAACAGAATTATGAATCAACTGTGATGTATTTTCTAACTCTGTCCCATGATTCCACCCCTGAATCACAACATAATCAACCCAGAAAGATTTATCATCAAAATCAACACAGGACATGTTAAAGTTATAAACCAAGTGCATATCTCACCTATACCACAGAGTAGGCAATTGCCTTAGTACAGGATTCACTAGAGATAATTTATTGGAGTCATACATTTTAGTTTGTCCAAATTCAGAATAGCAGATGCTGCGATACAGAATGTTAATTGGTTTTAGAGTGGTGGAAAAATACTATCTTGTTCCTCATTTGCAGATATTTGTGTGTTTAAAGTTACAGATTTTTTTTCATTATGAAAGTTTCCCAGATTTTCAGAATGGGCCCATATTCCATTAACATACTAGTCATTTTTAAAATTAGCTTGGATTAAACAATATGCAATCAACCTATTTTCTCTGTCCACATTTACTAATTCCAATATGAAGAATAGCTGAAATAAAAAATTGGATCGTGTATTTATCATTTCTGTAATGAACCAGCAGAATCTAATTCTCAACTTATTTATTTAAATAGCAATCTTTTTAAAACTCAAATTCATCCTTTAAGCCAACAAATAAAAAAACTTAAAGTGGCATTTCTTTTCTAATTGTTTCTGAATGCTCACCAACGTGGCACTTAATGAAAAAAACCCTTGAAAATGATGGTTTAACAAAAACATCTTAACCTGTTCATCAAAACCCATAAATAGACTCATATGGATGAGAGAAAATATTTTACTGTCAGAATACAGATAATTCAAATATTTCCTCCTTTTTTAGCACTGTGTTGCAGTGCGCTAGCACAAACAAAGCTTCCTAATTCCTATCACATAAATCTGACATTTGGAAAGCAAGTAATAGAACAGGTTTGGGGACACATTTATACACTTATACTCACACACTCACAAAATTCCTATCCTACATGTTGCGTTGTTCTCTCGTAAGTGACCGCTTCACAACATAAAGAGCATTTCTGGTTTGTTCCAAAGCTCTGACGAAGTTCGTAGTTCCATGTAGATCCAAGCCTCCCGAGCTGGAAAAATACTGAAATTTCCACCCAGCGGAACAGATCCTTCTTTCACTGAGACAGCTGAGAATATTGCAGTTTGTTGAAGAAAAACTCCTAAAACTGTGCGCGCCATAGTGCTGCTATCTGCAAAGGCCGTTTGGAGTTGTCAGCCAGCCAAAGTCCTCGTCACAAAAGACTGTTGGGGTTGACAGAAACCTAGTGTGGCCTCTCACTTCTGCATCATAAGGCTGGGTGGATTTGCTAACCCTCTCCTACGGGATTCCTGCCAATCTACTGTAGCCTACACATCCCTGAAATTAACTATCCCCTTCCTGGCTTTTAGCTTTGTAACTGAGAAGGCAAATGACTTTTCCCTGCTCATAATTGCTTTCTCGATTGTGTATACACAAACATGCACCCAAATACACACATAGAGCAGCAGCAGCAGTTCTAAAGTTCTAAACTGCTCTAACTCTGAAGCCTAAAGTTTTGGAATCTGCCGATACAGCTGAACCATTATGCTCTCTCCACCCATCATTAACTATAACACAAAGTTATCATCTCTTGTAAGAACTTCCTGCGAGCAAACCAAAGATGGTGAAAAAGGCATTTCAGGGCTAACAAAAAAAGTGGTGAGAAAGGCATCACTCTGTGCTTTTCTGTCTGCCTTCTGGTTTACAACTCTGCTTTTCTGCTTACTGCTGATTTTCCATCTCTTCCCATGCCTTTTTCGGTGGAACATGTGGTTTTCATTCACTGCCACTCACCCTCCCCCCTTTACCCGGAGTCAGGTTCTTCAACCCAAAGAGTTAACTTCCAGCAAGGAATTTCCCAGCTAACATATTGTTCCAGAGGCAGGAAACTGAAAGACGGAGACTGGTAGTTATTGTTAGAAAGGAAACTGGGAATAGGGGTCACTCACCTTCATGGCGGCTGCTTCACAGCCCTTGGAGTGTGGCATGTCGAGCATCTGGAAGGGAACGAAAGGCCGCACCAATCATTTCCTCTTCTTGCCACTTCCTGGCCCCGGAGAGTGGGTGTGTGAGTCACAAGACACGTGCTCCAACATTTCTAAGTGTGTGGGGTATATATATATACAAAGACCAGCAGCATACATGTACAGTATGTGCCTTTCAGAAAGGACCAGTGCATTGGCCGGAAATACAAGTGTTCTCTGTTCAGGACAATTCACAGTAACCCAATCTCAGGATATTCATCAGAGGAGAACAAAGGTAACCTGGTTTTTCTTCACTCTTTCTCTGCAAGACTGATCGAGTGGTAGAAAAGTAGCCTGGTTCTTCCCCAACATTGATGGCTGCAAATGTTGGGCACTGTATTGCAGAGAAAGAACACTGAGAAAACTCTTTTCAATGAGCAGTTTGGCAGGGCAAACTAAACAAACTAAACTAATGATCAGAACAACCAAGTGATACTTAACAAATTTATACAGCCTCCCAACTCACATGCAGTGACTTGGGGCAGTGTATAACATTAAAAATCCAGTTAAAAATCTACAAGTTAAAACTTCACCCCCATGGCAGCGACAAAATAATGAGACAAGTCACTTGATCAGGTCTGAAGCGCACAGAGAAAACTGTCTTCAAGACAATGTTGTAACACCAATTCTTGATTTTTTCCAAAATGGGTATGCAAAGCTTTATTGGAAAGAAGACAGAAAGTGTAATGCTGTAGGATCCAATTTACAGGTGTAGTGTTTCAAGGCAGGTGGGTCCAGACTCACCAAAGGAGAGCTTTAAGACATTTTAATCAAGGGCATCCAAATTCTGGCCCAGAGCTATGCACGGGAAATAATCATCAAAACTATATTTCATTAATATAAATTTAATGGGGTTCAGTTTTGTCTTAGAAATCACCTATGCCCTTGTCCTGGATGGTGTGGCCTTCAACCTGAAACAGATGGTGCATGTATTTTTGCATATCCTATTTGCAAATGTTTTGCGAAAACCAGATCAGGCTGGCCCTACCATTAGAGGCAAAGTGAAGGAACTGCCTCAGGTAGGAGATTTTAGATGACAGGACAAAAAAAAAAAACAGATCCCAATTTGCTTTTCTGTGTTTGATACTGTTTTTTCTGTGGATGTGGAAAGGTAGTTGCTTTCCTTTCTTCCTTTCATCCCCAAACTATTAGGCACTGTTCAGTTTGATTCTGGCTGAACTTAGAAATGGAGTCTTGCTATAGGAAACCAATATTGTGTTTTCTTTCCTACCAGCTCAAAAAGGCCCCCAAATTTTATTTTTGTCCTAAGAAATGGCTTTTGTGAAATAAATATCTGAGTTAGTTAAATAATATGCTTCTGTTTGTTGTCCATTCTGCTAAGCTATGGTAAGACTCAGAACCACAAATCACCCATTTGAGGATAGAATTATATGTGATTCAGTGACTATGGCTTATTTAAAAGTTATGATGCATGGGGATCCCCTTGACCAAGAATTGGCTATTTTAAGGGTGCACAACGTACATGGGATCCATCACACAGAATGAGAAGACTATGCACTGAAAGTGGATAAGAACAAGAGGTAAAGAAAGCAGGATCACGGAACATTTTTTTTTAAATATGAAAAAAAATAATGAGAGGTTATTTATCTCCTGCAGACCTAGTTTGCATTTAAATACCATGACTTTCGGCCACTAACACTGTATTCTTTTAAGAGTCCTTTGAAACCATCTCATGGTTAGTGGCCACTGCAACATGGCAGCACCTGTCATTAATTGCTTGTGTGTTATGGGTGACAATGCTTTTGAATCTGTCCCAGATCTGCTGGTGGTATCAGATATCCCATAGGGCACAGCTATCAGCAAATAATCAAAAACACTTCTACAGCAGCAAGTCTAGAATGAATCAACAATTGGATAATATCTTTACTAAGACAGTCTGCATGACACAAGACTTTCCAAACTCTTAATCAGATTGTTTGGAACAGGAGTGAAAAACAAGATGCTTTTAAATCCATCATTTTAAAACAAAACAGCACACACAAAAATTCATCCAATCCCTCCAACTTCCTGATGTATCTGTGAATAGCAAAACATGTCTATTTATAGCTATCAGTACAATATCCATTGGCGGCACAGTAATAGATTATGAGGCTAAATGCTTTCCTCGCCTAGAAAGGATGTTTAATAGGCACTCTCATCCATTTCCCTGCACAAGACACTTCACACATTTTGTTGTGCCACTGCGCCCTCTGCTGATCTCTCAACCTGCAAGTAAATGTCAGGAATGGGACAATTGATCATGGCAACATTTTCACACCTACTTCAAACCCCATCCCAATTGCAGCCAACCTAGCTTGGGCATTCATTCTCAGCTGGCCCTCGGCCAGCACTCAACCCCTGTCACTGGTCCCCGGCCATATGATCATGGCCAATTCAACCAGGAAGACTTAATCCTGGCTGATTCACAGTGCAGGACAATGGCAGCCAGTACCATCATTGAGGGATGGGCCACTGCCTTAATGGATGAAGGGAAGAGAGAGGGAGGAAGGGAAAGAGGGGGGAAAGAAAGAGAGGGAGGAAAAAAGAGAAATGATATTACAAAATATTTTTTTTATTGTTACTAAACGTAATATTTCAAAAGCAGGGAAAAAAATGAAGGAGCATAAAAGTGTACTTATCATGTCTTTCTTAGCACAATTAGCTGAACGCTTGCCTTCTTTATCATTATTTTAGGTGGTAAAATTCAGGTTAAATTGCCATGTTAGCACTTTGCTAAAAATAAGTGGGCTTTGGGTTGCAGTTTCGGCATTCGGTCTCTAACACTGTCCTAGTAGCTTCGATCAATTTGTTTCAACAAAATTTCTGAATGGCCTGTCGCCCAGGTCTGGCATTGGGGTCCATGATTGGTTTAGCACCACCTAAAAATAGGTGGACTGTATCCAGCGGCACCACGAGGAGGAATGGACCATCACCGCCATTCCTCAACAGCCCCACCTATCATTAAAAAGGGCTGCTGAGGCCTTTCTTTTGGTTCTAACAACCATCACCATGGCCAAAATTACGCCAGGCAAGAAAGCTATCCTCAATTCTTCCTCAACAGCCACACCTAGCATTAAAAAGGGCTGCTGAGGCATTTCTTTTGGTTCTAAGAACCATTGCCATGGCCAAAATTACGCCAGGCAAGAAAACTATACTCAATTCTTCCTGAACAGCCACACCTAGCATTAAAATGGGCTGCTGAGGCATTTCTTTTGGTTCTAAGAACCATCGCCATGGCCAAAATTACGCCAGGCAAGAAAACTATAGTCAATTCTTCCTCAACAGCCACACCTAGCATTAAAATGGGCTGCTGAGGCATTTCTTTTGGTTCTAAGAACCATCGCCATGGCCAAAATT
>JANHFM010009038.1:0-14709 GCA_032468115.1 Grayia smithii
CTCCAGGGGAAGGATACTGCAAAATCCCCATTCCCTCCCCACTCCTGGGAGAAGGATATTGCAAAATCTCCATTCCCGCCCCACTCTGTGGCCAGCCAGAGGTGGCATTTGCCAGTTCTCTGAACTACTCAAAATTTCTGCCAGTTCTCCAGAACCTGTCAGAACCTGCTGAATTTTACCCCTGGATTCACTCATTACATTAAACCATCATAGGTTAACAATGGTTTCTTGAATTTAAGGATAACTGACTGGATTTATACAACATCAGTTTAGGGGTCAGTCAGACATAATACCTGCATGTAACATTTAAAAAAATAAAATACCTACATTTTCTCTACAACAGGGGTCCCCTTTTGGCTGTTAGGAACCGGACCGCACAGCTGGACATTAGCAGTAGGTAAGTAAGCAAAACCGAAACCATCCCCCTCTCGGTCCGTGGAAAAATTGTCTTCTATGAAACCAGTCCCTGGTGCCAAAAAGATTAGGGACCCCTGCTCTAGAATTTCCATCACCTGTCTCTTTTCCTATTTAACTCCATTTCTCAATCATTCCTTAACTAGGCTTTTCTGTGAAAAATACAATTCATAGAAAAAAGGCTAGTAAGTACTATAGAGTATTTTCACTTTAAAAGGCTGCATCCCTTCAATGTTCCAACTGCTAAAGAATACAGTCATGTTCTGTGTCACAGTCTTATCATTGCTTTGTAGGACTGTGGAAAGGGGACATGGGTTCTAAAAATAATTAATAAAATAATTAATAAAAGTAAATGGCAGTTGGAAAGCATCTAAGCAATTTTAATGAACATTTAATTACCTGGAATAAACTATTCCACAGAACCGGACTTTTTAATAAACAGGCATATGATTAATCAATTCTACTTTATAATAATATATTTAAAATGCTCAGGTGTTGTGTATATTTATACAATTGCAATCTTTTCTATTGTTATATATGGTCACAATCTTTGTACAACCAGTTCACAGAGTTATAAACTACAGAATTCAATTTCATTTACATTTTACATTATTTTCTCCTGATTCAAACTGATGATAGATGATATCATTTGGAGAAGGCTGTGTTTGAATACTCTTTGTTCTAAAATTGCTGGTACACTATTTATTTACAATACTCAGCTTTTCCCCTTACCCTGTTATTACATATTATTTTATCAGCATTCTATAGTAAGGGGCCACTTCTGATAAATAGCTGTCCAAATATATATTTAATTTCAAATTTTGAATATATATGTGTTGTATTAATATAACAAACTGTATACTAGTAATTACTGCACTTATAAATTTCTGGATAAGTAGATTCAGTGTGACAGCACAAGGAACAAACAGGCTGGTTTTAGAAATATCTTTAGAAATATCAACAGTAGTGGAAAGCCAAGACTTGCTTTAGAAGTAAAGCACTTCTAAAGTCAAACAAATGAAGATTCCAGGATTCTGGTCACAGTTTGCCATGGATACTAAACAAGTGTCTTGTATTAATTTCTGGGGCACATATATGGAAAAGTCTTCCATTCTTATTCTATTGATACATTGTAAATAACAGCAAGATGTTCTATATAGGCTATATGTGAATTATGATTTCTTGCTGAAAACTCTAATTGCTGAACCACATTGGTGCAGAGGTTTGGATAATCATTATTATTTGCTATATTTAAGTTTGAGCTATATTGCAAAAGTTCAAAGAGAGACAAAAACAATAATACTTACCGGCTCTGTTAATGTCATATCTTTTTCCAAGAACTGAACAACACAGTACGCCAGCTTAAAAAAAGTTTTTGAAAATTCATAGTTCATTAAAGGGTTATTAAATATTTATAATTTTCAAAGAAAAGATTATCTGTAACATATTATTTGAATGATCACCTGCCATTCATATGTATGGTTTCGTGTCTGCACTGAGCCTCTTTTGGAAACTTATAGACCAGTGATGGCGAACCTTTTTGCCATCGCTTGCCAGGAGTGGGGGGGGGAGGGTCGGGTATGCGCTCCCTCCACGCATGCATACATGACCCCCCACACATACTCCTGGAACACAATGGCCCGTTCTTTTCTATCCCAAGCTCCAGAGCTTATCTAGGAGCTTGGGGAAGGCAAAAATGGCCTCCCGCCCTCCCCCGGAGGCAGGAAATGACCCATTTGACAACTTCCGGGATCGGAAGTTGTCAAACAGGTCATTTCCTGCTTCCAGAGGAGAATACAGGTAAGCTATTTTTAAAATTACAACATACAATCACTAATAGATAATAAATTCAAAGGTACAAGTAGTTGAAGAAAAACATTTATTTATTTTACAATATTGGTTCATAAAAACTTTAGCAGTGTGCAAATAAATACTCATTCTGATTTTCCACTGTGTGAAATATATTAAAGTTATGTATCTTTAAATAATGGCCTCTGGCCTTAAAAGACTCAACTTGTACAATTAAATAAGTATAACAGCAATATTACTTGAGCTTCAACATGCAATATTTGCTCAGATCAACATACCTGTGCGTGAAATAAAGCTAATCCCTTTGCAGTATGCATGGGAATAAGAACCTTCAGAAGGAATTGTTTATGTTCAGCTTTCAGTGGCAATGCAAAACCATTGATAATACTGAGGAGGAAAAACACAGCCAACATGAAAACTTATTACAGTACAGCAAGACATATAATAAATGTGTATTATTAAGTTTACGTTTTATTCTGAAGATTGTGAACAACACTATTCCTATAAATACATAGAACAAGACCAGCTCTATTTTCCACAGGGTAGTAAGAACCAGTTACTTTTCGAATCTTATTGCTGAAATTATTGGCTACAAATAAGCAAATCCTAGATGCTGCTTGTTTGTATCCACTAATTTGGCTGCTTGGTTCCCTATATGAGCACCAACTGCAGATTCCACCAACTGAGAAAAAAAGTGCTTTAAGTAGGATAGAAATTAAATCACAGAAGATTCAGTACTCCAATTTGCAGCAACTTGAGGTCATTTCTAAGACTTTCACTGTATGAAAAAGTTTACAAATAAAAAAAAACACATTTGGAACTGCAGGAAAATTGTAATTGTTCCATTAAATGTAAAATTAATTACATGCAGTTTATGGATCTCATAGAACATTTCCTTTTCTTTCCTCCCCTTCTTTTCTGGTCAAATCTATCAAATCCTGTTTGAAATAAAAGGGGAAAGGAAGGTATCAGACTAGCAGTATCTGTCCTATAGGCAATCCTTGTTTAAGGACCAGTTGCTTAGCGAATGGTTGAAATTACAACAACCTCCAAAAGTTACTATGACCCAGATTAAATGTTCTGGCATCCACCCCTTCTCACACGATCATGTGATTGCATTTTGGACATTCGGCAACCAGCCCTCATTTACGTCCATTTGCAGCATCCCATGGTCACATGTCCACAATGTACTAGTTTCTTACAGGAAATCAGGCTTTACTTCTGGTTTCTAGCAATCACCCATTGCAAACAATGGGCTTGTTTTATGACTGCTGCAAAAAAAGACATACAATCAGGATGGTCATGTGATGACCTGTTAAAAACTGGCTCAATTTACAACTATAATTGTGGGCTCAATTACAGTTATTAAGTCGAGAACTATCTGCATTGCAGACACATCCTGTGATATTGCATACTGCCTAACATACTTTGTTTATTTGTAGATGATGTCCCCATATAGCAATTCTGCAAGTCATCTGAACTTCATAGTACACCTCGTTAAAATTTTGTAGAAGCATATTTACTCAAGCCCCTGATTTTCTAAGACCAGTACCAATATCCACATGAAATCTTCTTGCAATGCTCTTGGTCCTCCCAGGAGTATATTAACTCCAAGAGCTCATTCAAGTTACAGCATCTTTATATCCTTGGCAGGCCTGATAACAATTGGGTTGGTAACCAACTGTACCGTTGGTTAAAAAAACCCAAAACGGATGCAAATCTTGGTCCTTCTTAACTGCAGTGAAGAAATCAACCTACCTCCCCAGTATCTCAAGTAGCTCAGCAACACCATTGAAATGTTCTGTTTCATATATAAACCTGTTGAAAAAATTGCAGTTAATTTTTCACAAAACAGTGAAGAGGAAAATACAGTTAAATATCTCCACATGACAATATTTTTCCTGAAATCTCTTAGCAGAATGGACCTTCCTTTGATGCAAGAAATTTGCTGTAAAATAGATATTCACATTATGGGTAAGATCCAAAGTAGATCACAACAAACCTCCAGAACAGAAAGGGGTAACCTACAGCCCACAAGTGGCCTCTAACAGCCCCACCCAGAGGTCCCATAGAAACCAGGCATAAAAAGGATGCTTTAACCTTCTGAATCATTGACAACCTTTAGAACTAAAAAGCAAAACAAACTCAAGTATCATAATTAAGCCAATTTGTCCTGTGGGAGGGTTGAGGGCAAGCTAATTTCCAAAACCTTTCAGAAGTTTAACTCCAAATATGTTATTAGTAGATTAAGAACAAGTTGTAGGTTATTAATTCTGTACTTTTTAAAGTACAAATTAAATATATGCAAAAGTTGGTAGTAAGTTTGTAAACAGTATATATTATACCTGAGAAAAATATTGTTGATTTGTTTCCTGATGAATGCTCTTAATCCAAGGAATTTGCCATAAATTCGATGAAGTACTGTTTTTAGAAAGTCCCGCTCTCGTGGATCTTCACTGTCAAAAAGCTCCAACAGCTAATAATAATAATAATAAAGTATAGTTTATTACTTCAATAAGCACTAATTGGTATACAGGTTCAATAAAATTTGTTCCATACCTTCCCACATAAACCTAAGGTAAGTTCAGAATGGCTTCAATAATACAATGCCAACAATAAACATTTTGCAAATGTATGGCAGGAGTTCATAGGATAAATCTTTCAAAAGTCAACACTGGCAAGTGCTTAGATAGAAAATACAGTCTTACTGGTCATAGGCAAACAAATTCAATAACAAGGAAATGCTGAACTGAGACTAACCAAACCACAGCTACTGTGTGGTGGCACCGTAATGATTGCTAACAAACGCAATGTGTATTGCCTCACCTTAAAAATAAGGAAAAGATAATATGATTTATGTAATATTGCATTTCCACACATTAATAATGTTTACATAGGATATGCAAATGCTGCTATACCGTTATCTTTGCCATAATTTAAAAAAATCACTTCAATGTAATTCAGAGTAACAGTTCAATAGTGGCAAACTTACATGTCTTACAGATGACTGGTCTATTTCTCCCTCTTAACAATACAAAAAATGCTGGCTTGAACTCTGATTTGAGGGAAACTACTCATGGGGGCACTCTAGGTGACAATTTTCATCTGTGCTCCTTTTGATACACCCCAAATTGTGCTGCACTGTTTGCAATTTATTCTTCAACAGTAGTTAGAAGGGAAATGTGTGCACGCTCTCCGACTGTGGGAGTGGGGTGGTATGGGCAGGGAGTTGGACTGGGAGACCTCCAAGCTTCCTTCCAACCCTTTGATTCCATGTACTTTACGACAGTATGGGAAGGAAGATACATAACTACTTTGCAACTCAAAAGGAGTATCTTCAAAATATGTCATTTCTTCCCTTTCTACAGGATATTAATATGCTTGTCTATAAATATTTCTGTGAAATAAAGTGAATCTTCCATCCATAAAAGAAACATTTACATTAAAAAAATCTAAGCTAAAACTATATATTTCAGATGAATATTTACCTGCTGTACAAATTTCTGGTCAATATGTCTTTTTGCAATGCTAGGTTGAAAATCAGGACTTTCTAAAAACCTTAGTAAAAATTCATACACCAGCTATGAAAGAATAAAATAAATGTTGTAAAAAACATTTTAACATGAAATACATTTCACATATATTAGTAAAGCCCATTAGAAGATAACAGAAATCCATTTCAATAAAATTCAGCATGCCAATATTGCATATTAACTTGCATATTAACAGTTCAGGCTCTTAACATCACATATTCCTGCTCCATTACTATAATCTTTAAGCTGCAGGAATGGCTTCTCTCAAGTCTGGTGCAGAAAATAGTTAAGAAATCAGATATGCTCTGAGGTTTCCATGAAATTTTCTCCTATATGATCTTTTGCATTTTATTCTCTTCCTATTTATGACATATCCAATTCTTCCTCTTTTTTTTAGTGCTATTTTTTGTATTATAAATGTACCAGGTTTAACACTAATCAGCTACAGTATCTTTGAACAGAGTTCAAAGTAAAGTATCTTTGAACATAGTTCATAAAGAGTTTTAAGAAGACTTTTAAAAAAGATTAATTACTGGGCGTAATTCTATGCTTAATGTTTGCAGTTGTTTTCAGGCAATTAGGTTTCTTAAAGGCTTTCTTTAAAGCATGCTGGCTGGTGGGGGTGGGCAAAATGTGGGGTTGAAGTCCATACATCTTAAAGCAGTTGAGATTGAGAAACAAAAAGAAGCAAAAGAAGGTTACCATTATCAACACCCAATATAAATCCCACAAACTTCTTGCCAACCCTCAAGGCAATTACACTTAAAAAATCTTCTAGAAGAGCCAATAAAAGATTTATTAAGCCTCATTATGCAGAGGTGAGTTTGCCTCATCTCATAGTTGCTGTGCCAATCCTAAATTCAAGTTAAAAGTCAAAAAATTCAATCTAGTTAAGGCCAGAGGACATAATCAGTAGCATCTGAAGAAGGAACAAGTTATAGATTGAGGATAAAGAAGAACTAGGGTTTAATTTGGTAGCAGTAAAACCAGGAACTTTACCGATAAGTGGGTCCTACATTTTAGAAGTTAGGACTGAATGAAATGGTAAAATGTAAATCAAAGATGAAAAATTGCATCTGATATCTGTAATCCTAATAAAGCTGGCATGAATATCAACAAACAAATTTGAAGAAGTTACCTGTATATGGGGCCAAGAAGCTTCTAATGTAGGCTCATCCTCTTCTGGATCAAAATCAGGATTTTCACTTGGAGGAAGTGTTCTAAAGATATTAGAGCTAATCTAGGGAAACATGATCACATTTTAAAAGCTATTTTCAATTTGATTTTATTTAATACAATACATAAGTATATTTATGACTGCATACATGCACAAGCAACTAGAAAATACTTTTAAGACCACTGTTTCATCTAGTCCAATATATATTAAAAAAAAAAACAGTTGGACTTGGTCTTGGAAGTCTTCTAGCCCAACCCCCCTGCTCAAGACGGAGACTCTGTACCATTCTGGACAAATGGCTGCCCAATCCCTTCTTAAAAGCCTCCAGTCATGGAACACCCACAGCTTCTGGAAGCAATCAATTCCACTGATTAACTGTTCTCACTGTCAGGAAATTTCTCTTAGTTCTAGGTTGGATCTCTCTTTAATAATCTTTCATCTGGTATTTCTTGCCTTGCCCTCAGGTGCTTTGGAGAATAGGTCAAGTCCCTTTTCTCTGTGACAAACCCTCAAATACTGGAAGACTACAATCATGTCACCTCTAATATTTCTCTTTGTTAGACTAGACATACCTAGTTGCTACAACCATTCATACAGTTTAGCCTCCAGTCATCTCATCATCTTTGTTCCTCTTCTCTGTATTCTCTAGAGTCTCGGTATCTTTTTTGTATTGTGCTGACCAGAACAGGGTGCAATATTACAAGTGTGATCTCATCAGTGTGGTATAAAGTGGTACAAACACTTCATGTGATCTTGATACAACCTAGGACCACATTGGTGTTTTTTTTTAGCAATTGCAGCATTTAAGTGGTTATATGGTTTCTATTCATTAGCAACGGCCTCTCCCATCATTGCTATCTATTTGGCAGACTGTGAACTAAATCTCATATTTACACTTATGCTCTCTACAGTTCTAACCCTATTCTGAGAGTATCTAAGAAAGCCAGAAGGCTTTAGGCAAGGCTTTATTGGAAGCAAAAGAGCATTAATCAATTATCTTAGAAGCAGAATTGCCACATTGAGGATGAAATGGATAATAAAATTAAGGATGTAATCTCAGAGTCACTATCTTCATACCCTGATGCATCAAAGTACCTTATAAGAAAGAACATTTGAGACTGCAGGAGCAAATATCCATACTTCTGCAAAAGACAATAACACCAAGGGAAAGAGTATTCATGAATCTAACTGTTAAAATGATATAAGTGATGTCCATTATAACAGGTAGAATGTGGAAATTCAAGAGATACTCTTCAATTTGGTAAGACTTACTGGTATCAAGAGCAACACTGTGATGGAAAATAATTATAGATACAATGTCTCACATTAGGCTAACAGTAATTATTGGAATTTTAATGACTGGATTTCACGGATATTACAGAATAATCCCCAGTTTCTCCTCATGAGAAAGAGATGCAAATTTGAATCTGGTGAGAAAACCTTAGTAGCAGTAATCTCCACAAGAAGACTTTTTACAAGAAACTTTAAACATTTCTTTTCTTCTGCTAATAATTTTTATTATTACTTGTTAGGGGTCTTTTAACTGAAGGATTAAAAAAATTTAACTACAGAATATCTGTATTTAGAAGAAAGTTCAATTCAGTTATTTTGAGAACTGATTATAATTGTAGGAACTTTATCCAATACTGCTATGTCAAAACTTTATAATTATGTAGGATGATTATAACTATTGTAAACATGAATCAATGAAACAAATTTGGCTTCCAGTGGTGATGTCGGGGCAGTGCAGAGGGAAAAGGATGATCTCTGTCCTTTGACGCTGATTTTTTCATGCTCAGGGACCCTTCAAAGGCGCGTTGAGTTTGGAGAGCCACATGAAACAGAGGGGAAGCCCAGGGGACAGTGAGGTGGAAAGCAACCACCCGCTGAAATTAGGGAAACCCTCTTTAACCTGGCACAAAAGTGTCCTGTCATGTCATTTTAACATGGCAGACTCAAGGCTGTGACAAGCCACAATAGACTTGGAAGAGAAAACATTATTAGCAGACTGTGCGCATTTTCGTTTGTGAGGAACTCCCAAACGTGCAGCGGCTTGAACTGTCAAAGTGAGTAACTTTAAAATTTTTGGCAAAGAGAAAGGAAGCTCTGGCAGAAAACTAGCAGTGATTTAAAGAGAAGAGCCATAACTTACTAAAAAACAACTGCCGAGAGAGAGGAATTAAAAGAAAGGAAAGATCGGAAAAGACTGTAAAAGCGAGAGTGACAGCAGGAGAGTGTAAGACAATGGAGGATGGAAAAGAAAAGGAGAAGGAGAAAGGCAAAACCTACATTTCAGTAACTGATAAGAGAACCAAGGGATTGAAAAAAGCGATTCAGGATGGGAAAAAAACAGGTGACTAGAGAGAGCATGACAGTGAAAGGAGAGGAGCCTGGAGAGGAGTAGAGAGCAGACAGAGTTGGGAATAAGCTGGTGATAAAAAGAAACTAGTATTTATAAAAGTGTTGGATGGTAATTTGGGAAAAGATTTACAAAATTTTGGGAAAACAAAAGAGAATTCTAAGAGAAATGACAAGCATTACCACTACAACAGTGGGGGCAGGGAAAAAGACCGCATCTAACGCAATGGCTTCTCCATCAACTCAGAGATCAATAGAAGAGATGCTACCCACAGAAAAATCAAGTTCTAAACTGACTTCCCAAATGATGCAATTTACCCTTTTAATGATACAGGACACCATGGTTAAACTCCAGGAGATGATAACAAAAAATCATGGAGCGCTGAAAACCAATATACAGAATTTGGGCAATAAAGTTGATACAATTCAAGAAGCGATACAAAGGAATGAACAAAAAATTAAGTTGGTGGAAATGAAAACTGAGCAAACGGGAAAAACTAGAACAGATGGACCAAAAAATGATGGCGGTAAATAAAGATCTGGAGAGTTTGTTAATACACCTTGAAATGGATAGATGCTCCTTTTACTTGAGGTTCCAAAATGTTGTGGAAATGAAAGAACACGACCTGGGAGGGGTAATGGCGGGATTGATTGTAGAAGCCCTCCAGAGGGGAAAAACTGAAATTATAAATTAGTTGGACAAAGTTTATAGAGTCCAAACAAATTATGCAAAATGCCATCACCTGCCCAGAGAAGTATATATCAGGTTTGCGCGAAAGAAGGTCCAAGATATTATCTATAAAATTACAAGGGACAAGCCTATGATTTATAATAGAAAAGAAATCATAACATTGAAGCAGGTCTCTAGGCGGATTCAGAAACAAAGGAAAGACTACCGGTTCCTAGCATCTCTGCTGACTAAGAACATATTATCCCAGAAGGAATGTTGATATCCTGGCAGGGCAAAAGAATTAATGTCGCCGATTTAAACAAAGCCCAAGAATTATACAACAACTGATAAGGGTGGAGGAAGACTCAAGTAGCAGAGAGAAATTGGAGACGACTAGTCTAGAAGAACAGAGACAAGAATCCGGAGGTGAAGAGTTGGAAGAAAGAAGCAAGATGATAAAAGAGAACCAGGAAGAAGAAAGAGGTACTAGGACTAGGACACAAAGGACTATCAGAACAAATAGAAATCAGAGATCGGCAGACAACTAGGAAAATGGAGAAAGAAACCCAACTATTGTCAATAAATGTGAATGGATTGAATGATCTTGTGTAAAGGAAAAAATACTCATGAAATTGGTGAACCAGAATGTAGATATTATATGTCTCCAGGAGGTGCAACAAGACCAGAAATATTTAGAATATAATAAATTGGAGAAATTTAGAGAAAAGAAAGAAAGAAAACCCATGAAAGGATTATTGAGACAGGTTGTAAAAATATATGTATAGTGGGGGATTACAATGGAGTAGTAAATATTAAAAAAGATTATGTTAGTGATAAGAAAAAGCAAAAAAAGGAATGTATTACCAAAAACTTGTTTTGATATGGTCGAGGAGTTAAATATGATTGATGTGTGGAGAACATTAAACCCCAATGGGAAAAAAATTACCTTTTATTTGAATCCTCATAAATCTTTTTTGACAATTGACATGGTATGGGCAAACAAGGAATTAAGTAAGAAGATAGAAAGTATAGAGATTCCCCTGAACATTTGGGCAGATCATAGCCCTCTGAAACTAACATGGAGAGGTCAAAAGAGGAAAACTAAAAGATGGACTTTGAATTCGCAGATATTACAAGAAAATGAATACCTCCAAAAGATTTAAAAAGAATTGACCCTATTCCTCGATGTAAACAAAAAACAACACACCTCCCTACAAAATTTATGGGGACACAAGAGGAATAACACAAGAGGAATAACAATAGCTTACATGTCAAAGAGAAATAAGGAAAAATGGAAACAACAGGACACATTACTGAAGAAAATAGGTCAGCTAGAAAAAAAGCTCCAAGTAAAGCCAGGCGATGAACAAACCAATGAAATGTTAACATTAGCCAAACATAAATTAAACTTAATAGAACAAGCAGAGTATGCAAAAAAACATTAAACATACAAAACAATATATTTTTGAAAATGCAAATAAGTCGGGGAGGTGGCTGGCATACAAGTCAAAAAAAGAAAAAGAAAGTAGGATAATATAACAGTTGCAGGATGACTAGGAAATTTATAAAATAAGGAAGAAGAAATAAAGATTGCATTAAAATATTTCGAGAATCTATATAGACAAGAGGAAATTGAGACAGATAAAATAAATGACTATTTAAAAGAGGAAAGAATGCCTATACTGGAGGAAGAAAAGAGAACATTGTTAAATAGGGAAATAACATGTATGGAATTAAAAGAAGCAATTCAAAGACAAAAGAATAAGAAGACTCCGGGACCAGATGGTCTGCCAGGAGAATTTTACAAAAACACGGGGGAATCGAACCAATACTTTTAGAATTGTATAATGAGGTTTCCTTGGAAGCCAAAATGCCTGTTTCATTGAGGGAAGCATACATCACGGTAATTATGGAAGAGGGTACGGACGCAAATCAAATCCCAAATTATAGGCCAATTTCACTTTTGAATGCCGATTATAAGATTTTCATGACTATTACAGCAGGAAGGCTAAAAAAAATATTAAATGAGATTATTCATCCCAACCAAAATGGTTTTCTCCCACTGAGACAAATTAGAGATAATACAAGAACGGTATTAAACATATTAGAATATTATGAAGTTCATCCAGAGAAACAAGCTGCACTTGTTTTTCTGGATGCTCAGAAAGCATTTGACAATTTAAATTGGCATTATATGATTCAACAAATTAGAGGAATGAAATTCGGAGACAAATTTGAACAAATGATTGAAACAGTATATTCTTCCCAAAAAGCAAGTATTATAATAAATGGAGATATTACAAGACCATTTGAAATAACAAAATGAGTCTACCAGGGATGCCTACTTTCACCTCTGCTCTTCATTCTGACATTAGAGTCGTTATTAATGAAAATTAGAGCAAACCCAGAGATTAAAGGAACCAAAATCAGAAAGGAAGAGTATAAAATACAGGCAATTGCAGACGACCTGGTATTTTTTATTGAGGATCCAAGGGGAAAAGGACCTATCTTAATACGGGAAATAGAGAAATACAGAGAAGTATTGGGCCTTAGAATTAATAAGACAAAAACAAAAATGATAGTTAAAAATGTAACATTAAAACAGAAAAGAGAATTAGAAGAAGAATTGGGACTACAGAATACGAAAAAAATTAAATACTTAGGAATTTGGCCGACAGCGAGGTGTTCCTCAATTAAAGACGACAACTATGTGAAATTAATACAACAAATAAAATTGGATTTGGAAAAATGGGGGGCATTACAGCTATCTATACTAGGTCGAATTGCAACCATCAAGATGAATATCTTGCCGAAACTACTCTACCTTTTTCAAACTATACCTATAAAATTGGAGGAGAAATTTTTTATGGATTTGAATAGAATTACAACAAAATTTATATGGGCAGGTAAGAAAGCAAGAATAAATTTAACAGATCTCCAGGATAATAGAATCAGAGGTGGCTTTGGGCTTCCAGATTGGCAACTGTATTATAAAGCGTCAACTTTAGTATGGTTCAGGGAATGGATTAATTTGAGAAACAGAAGACTACTTAGTACATTGGAAGGACATGACCTACAAAAAGGATGGCATGCCTTCTTATGGGATAAGAAATATAAATCTCATTTTTATGTTTTTAGACATAAAATAAGGGAAGCTTTGATGCAAATATGGCAAGAGACTAAGAGAAAGCATTATATGAAACTCCCCAGTTGGTTATCGACAACGGAAGCGATAATCTACCCTAACACTTTGGATATAGGTAAAATGGTCAAATACAATGAAATTCTAGACAGCCAAGGGAATCTAAAAAATAGGCAGAAATTGGAAGAACAGGGCATAATTATAGATTGGTGGCCTTATTTGCAAAGATAAAAAAGATAAAGATGCGTATGGAATTGAGATGGTGCCACACCAATTAGACAAATTATTCATTGGCCCGGATGAAAAATTGATAACAACATTTT
Organism: Grayia smithii; assembly: GCA_032468115.1. NCBI lineage: Eukaryota > Metazoa > Chordata > Lepidosauria > Squamata > Grayiidae > Grayia > Grayia smithii. The sequence continues at coordinate 13,427 of JANHFM010009038.1, forward strand.
TTAACTACTTATTAGAATTTGATAGAGCTGAAGATAGAGTGAAGGGAGTTATGATAGCGTGGGGCAAAAAATGTAGGGCAAACTGAATTGGAGGATTGTGAGAAAATTTGGAATAGAAATTAGATAACTAAATCAGCAAAGTACAAAGAAATCCAATATAAAATGTTCTATCGTTGGCAGTTGGCACCCTCTAGACTAGCAAAGATATACTCAAATTTAAGCCTGAACTGTTGGAAATGTGGTCAAAAACAAGGTACCTTTTATCATATATGGTGGTTGTGCCCTGAAATGAAAAAATATTGGAAGAAAATACATAGGTGGTGGTTACAGGAATTAACAGGACATCAGATAGAATATACCCCAGAATTATTTCTCTTAGGGATAATTAAAAGGAAATACAACAAAAAAAATAATATATATCATTTTACATATAATAAGCGCAGCAAAGATAGCTTTTGTGTAATGTTGGAGAAATACAAACATACCTTCGAAGGTTTAGTCATTAAAAAAATATTTGATTGTGCTGAAATGGACAAATTAACAACTGAACTGTAAGGACAAATAGATTCGGAATATTACGTAACATGGGAGAAGTGGTATAACTGGATTGAGAACAGAAAAAAGGAAACAAATAGACAAAATAGAAGTAGAATTAAAATGTATAGAAAGTATTTGAATTGGAACGTTATGGTACGTAAATGGTCGCAGTTATGTATAAGATGTGAGTAAGATTTGTTTATTTGTAAAAATGCAATAAAAATACCATGTTTTCCCGAAAATAAGACCCTTTCTTATATTTTTTTGAACCCTGAAATAAGCACTTGGCCTTATTGCCTGCCATGTGCTCAAAAGCCTGATTGGGTTTATTATCAGGGGATGTCTTATTTGGGAGAAAACAGGGTATTAATAAAAAAAAACAGAAAAAGAAACAAATTTGTTTTTATAATTATGTGGTATTTTGCAAATTAATTCAGGCTTACTTGGTAACAAACATGCAAAGCAGCACTTAAGCTACACAACAAAAATTAGTTCTGTCACTTTTCTACTAAGAATTTTTTGATTCCTGAAAACACTGATTACTATCACTGCTCTGTTACATTCCAAAATTGCAAATGTCTCTCATGAGGTTCATGAGAAAATTGAAATTTTTCTTGCATATAATTATATTATCTGAATGTCACAATGGCATTTGACATAACTTTGTCAAGAGTCTTTGGTGGCGCAGATTGCTAATGCACTGGCTAAGTGTCTCCACTTAAGTCCATCTGCTTGCAATTAGTGCT